>JAQGAZ010000630.1:0-51254 GCA_034692225.1 Polydesmus complanatus
TTTTAAAGGGGAGAGGGGAGGGTTAAGACATTTTTTTCGTGAGCACGCCCAACCAAAAATATGTTCCGCCGCCTATGAGTATAATAATTTGTTTGCAAAACTTTTAACAAGTAATTTTAATTTTTTAAAAAAATTCTTATTTTTTTTTACTCAGTCGGGATAATCGCAATGATTTAAATATTTAAAAATTGCTCTGAATGTATAAAAACTAAGATCGTGCATTTTATTAATTTCATTTACACTTTTGGAACTACTGCACACAGTACATTCTTTTATAAAAAAATTATTTTCGATATACAATTTTCAAATAATTTGATTTCATGCGACCGTGAGATTCGAAGTTTCGTTTGCATAATAATAGTGGTAATGGTTGCAATTTTTGTCGAGTTTTTATCGGCTTTGTCGAAGCCCTCGATGAATGCAATGTACGCAACTGCAATGCTGAAACCCTAAAATAATAATGTAAATTATGACTGGCTTAGTTTTTTTTATTAACATTTTTAACCACTTCTATTTAATTTGATTTTTTTTCAAATTTTTGGATTGTTTATTTTATAGACTTTCGATGTTCTGTAGAACTAAAATTGCGAACGTAGAGGCTAGATTTTTATCTATTAAATGTTAACGGAATAAATCAATCTTATTCCTATAAAACACAAATATTGTTTGCATTTAGTATAGTGAGATTTCGATTAAGTTATACCGTACCGTTGTCCCATTGCTTTTCATTTACCAAGTTACTGATTACTGACAGTGGCAGGCATTTTAAAAAAAAAAAATATTAATAAAAGTGGTTATTTAAAAGCACCTAAAAGCTTTTAATTTGTTATCAATATTTATTATACTGTAGTTTAACTTACTATTTTGACTATGTCGTAATCGACGACAAAGTAATTGGCGCAAATAGTTACCGGAGATGAGATCATTTTAGCTGTAAAAAAAGTTGCCTTCTGCAAAATAATTATTAAAAGTAAAATACATTCAAATTGATGTCCAGAAATACCTCTGTAGTAGGCTTATCGTTCCCGTTAAAAATATTTGCGTGAAGTAAAATTGAAATTGAATCCTGGGCCTATTTTAAAAAAAAAATTAAGCGTTATTACGGATTATTTACAATTGTTTTATTTTAATTATTAATACAGTACAATGATTATTTGCTGGATGGATATTTTTTTCTTTTTAAATTTTTCTTTAAATGGCGTATTTTGAAAGCTATTTATTTAATCCAAAAATTTGTGAAATTGTTTTCCATGGATTGAGTTGACGATTATTATGTTAGTAAATAATTGTATTATATTGGACCCACACAATCATGTCAACCGACAATTAAGAAGGAAATTATAACTTCATTTTCATTTGATTGTTTTATTTAGGCCTATATATTAAGTATAAACTTTGAAATATAGCATCTTGATTACTTACGTGGTTTTGTATTTCTTGTCCAAATTTAGTGAAAATCATAAATTCTACTAATATTTTTGTACAGATTATCGTTGTTTCAATAATGGAGTTTAAGTTTGATGTGTCAGATCCTGATTTTTTAAATAGACTGTAAATAACGTAGGCTGTTGTTACTAAATTGAGCAAGTGCATCGATATTACGACGAGTATAGCTGGTGTAAAAACTTGATTGACGCGTTCAACTATTTTAGCCATTTTCAAATGGTCCATCATAAAAGTCTTTGAAGACTTTTCTTCCTCAGTCTTAAAGTTCTCATTCAGCTGTCGATAACTTTGATTGATGACGAACAAAATAAAAACCAAAAGTGCGCAAAATACATGACTGCATAGAATTTGGAAATTGTAACACGCCTGATAACTATTAACTACCAGTGTGCTGTCACGTCCACTGTCAATCCCGAAAAAATAATTGGTAGGTGGAATTGTCTCCCCCTTGAAGGTTGGAATTAGATTGTAATTGAGGTACCGGTAGGTTTCCATTATATAATCTAATATTCCAATTATAGTGGATAATATGATCACTTTTGTCATCGATCTTTTTATAAATTTTTCATTTTTTGAGAACTGTACAAGAAGATGTAACGAGTCGGAGACCAGTTCATTTATTTGCGAGTGTCGTAACGCTACCACAAACATGGCACTCATTAGAACGTAATGCTCATTGCTTACAGCTGACCAGCTAATATTGTAAAAATCAGGATTGATACATACATAGTATATTTGCAGTAGCATGGTAAACGTTGGCATTGGAAGTAACAGAATAAAGTAGATCCAGGTGAATATCGACACGCGTTTATTTCTCACGTTTAAATCGATATTCAATCCGATCAATTTAAACATTACGAAAAAAATTTTAAGAGGTTTCCAATGCAGATATTTATTCATTAGTGCAGCATTTGCTTCAATTTCTTCATTTTTGTTTTCTTTCATCGCCTCAATTTGATTCATTTTTTTTAATAAAAAAAGACTTTACCGGGTAATGATATTTCGCGGTAGACGATGTGCGACGCGTCACTCATTATTTCTCACCCGATCTAACTGCTACAAGAAAAATTTACAAAATTTATGTTATACATGTATAGTAGCGCTCGTAGCGGGATAGGCAACTAACGATTGAATCGGCGTCATTCATGTTTGTTTTATTTGACATTGTAAGCGAGCTATTTTTGAAAATTGTCAAGTTGTGTAAAATATACGTATTCCAGTTATGATGAAAGTTCAAATGATGGCGAACAAAATGAAAAGTAATAGTGCGCAAAATACATGACTGCATAAACTTTGAATGGTGTAAAACGCAAACTCGAAATTCTCTGCCAGAACTGACGTTTTGTGGTCATTTATTGGAATTCCGAAAAAATACCACTGGTTGTTAGGTGTCCACAACTCGTTATTGATAGATGGGATAAGAATAATTTTGAAATACATGAAGGTTTCTAATATATAATCTAATAATCCAATTATAGTAAATAATATTATTCTTTTTTGTAAGCAATCTCTTACAACTTTTTGTATTTTTTGAGAATTGTATGAGAAGATGTAACGAGTCGGTGAGCAGTTCATTTATTTGCGAGTGTCGCAACGCCACTACAAACATGGCACTCAGGAGAACGTAATGCTCCGTGTTCGTGGTTGACCAATTAGTGTATTTCGAATTAGGATTGAAACATACAAGGTATATTTGCAATGCTATGGTTATTATCGGAATTGGAAGTAACAGAATAAAGTAGATCCAGGTGAATATCGACACGCGTTTATTCCTCACGTTTAAATCGATATTCAATCCGATTAATTTAAACATTATAAAAAATATTTTAAGAGGTTTCCAATGCAGATATTTATTCATTAGTGCAGCATTTGCTTCAATTTTTTTATCTTCTTCCTTTTCGTTTTCTTTCATCGCTTCACTTTCTATCATTTTTTACACTTTTGCTTTTGTTTTTGTTTTAACTGGCGGTGGACGATGCGCGAGTTGCCGCGCTTACCAAGATACTAATTCTTGTACGGTGTAACTGCTACGCGCATGAATCACAAATGTTAATTTGTAGTGGGTAGAAATACAGTATGCCTTAACTGAATCGGCTTTAGTCATGTGTATTTTAGTTTAGTTATTTGTGAAACCTGTCACGAAGTTTAATGTATTCGTATTCCAGACACAGTTAAATTTTTTTAAAAAAATGTAGGTTAGTGAGAGTTAAATAAATGAGTTTGTTTTTAAGTAAATTAATGTTACAGTAGTTTATGGATGTTATTGAAGTTGTTTTCAGGGTTTACAATTACCCTTAAATACATCTTAAGAGAAAGCACTTTGTTCAACATAAATATAAATTCAAATGGGCTTTTATTTTTAAAATGGATGTGGAATGCAGAAAATACGAGTATATTTGTGTAATTACCGGTAAGTTCTATTAGCGTGATCTGACAGTTGACTCGATTATTTAGAGAAGTAGGGTAATTATTTTTGTCTCCATTATCTGTAAAATGTTCCGAAAACTCCGAATTAGAATGAAAATCAGGCCTACATAATCGTAGGAAAAAGTTGCATGTAAAGTAAAATAATATAAGTATTGTATTTGTTTAATCAATGTTTCATTTATTACAATTTGAGATAACAAATGCAATTCGATGTCTTAAATACTTTATTTGCTAATCACCAACCAAAACCTAGCCTAACCACTTACGGGCTATTCTGTGCGAGCTTTTAATCTTTTCACAAAAATAATTCCGATACAAGGTACAATTTCGAAATAATTTTTTTCTTTGCGACTGTGAGATTCGAAGTTTCGTTTGCATAATAATAATTAGAATTATTTATGTTGTTGCATTTTTTTGCCGAGTTTTTATCGGCTTTGTCGAAGCCCTCGATAAAGGTAATGTATGCAACTGCAATGGTGAAACTCTAAAAATAATAATGTAAATTATGACTGACTTAGTTTTTTTTTAATAACATTTTTAACCACTTCTATTTAATTTGATTTTTTTCAAATTTTTGGATTGTTTATTTTATAGACTTTCGATGTTCTGTAGAACTAAAATTGCGAACATAGAGGCTAGATTTTTATCTATTAAATGTTAACGGAATAAATCAATCTTATTCCTATAAAATACAAATATTGTTTGCATTTAGCATAGTGGGATTTCGATTAAGTTATACCGTACCATTGTCCTATTGCTTTTCATTTATTAAGTTACTGATTACTGACAGTGGCAAGACATTTTGAAAAAAAAAATTAATAAAAGTGGTTATTTAAAAGCACAATATTTATTATACTGTACTGTAGTTTAACCTGTCGTAATCGACGACAAAGTAATTGGCGCAAATAGTTACCGGAGATGAGATCATTTTAGCTGTAAAAAAAGTTTGACTTCTGCAAAATAATTATCAAAAGTAAAATGCAATCAAATTAAAATTGATGTCCAGAAATACCTCTGTAGTAGGCTTATCGCTCTCGTTAGAAATATTTGCGTCAAGCAAAATTGAAATTGAATCCTTGCCTATCTTGGGCATTGTAAGTGCGCAAAAAAAAAAGTAACATCGTGTTATCATATAGGTTAATAATTGAATTAAATTTATTTGAACTTTTGGAACTACGAATACATTCTTTTTAAAAAAATTATTTTCGAAATATAATTTTCAAATTATTTGGTATCATGTGGCGGTGAGATTTGAAGTTTCGTTTGCATAATAATAATTATTGATATATTGGTAATTATAATGGTTGCACTCTTTCGTCGAGTTTTTATCGGCGTTGTTGAAGCCCTCGACGAAGGCAATGTAGGCAGCTGCAATGGTGAAAGCCTAAAAAGCATAGTAACAAATATTACTGGCTTACTTTTTGTTTTTATAACATTCTTAACCACTTTTATTTAACTTGATTTTTTAAAAATATTTGGGATGTTTATTTTGTAGAATTTCGATGTTCTATAGAACTGAAATTACGAAGATAGGCTAGCTAAATTCGCGGTAGGCCTACATATTTTTCAATTAAATTTTGAAATAAAGAATAAATTTGAATCTTAGGCCAATAAAGTACAATATTTAATTAAAATTGAATGAATAAAATAAAAAATAAAAAAAAATTAATTTAATTATTATGGTAGCATGGTGGGATTTCGATTTAATTGTACCGTACCTGGTCCCCCGAGCGATTCCATCAGATTTCTGGTTGTTTGGGGGGGGGGGGGGAATGCATATTACTCTGCTTAAGTTTTTTGTGGCATTCTCTGAAGATACCCTTTACGTTCAGTACATGTACTATACTTTCATTGAATTTTAATTTGTCAAGAATTGGGTAATTTGGATGCTCACATGCATTTAAGTTTTATTTTTTCATTTAGACTACTAAGTATCTGATTACGGGCAGAAATTTTGACAAAAAAATTATTAATAAAAGTGGTTACTTATAAGCATGATATAACATGTTATCATTATTAAATTTTATTATACCGTACCGGTACTGCACAAACAAACCAAACTTACTATTTTGACTAGGTCGTAATCGACAACAAAATAATTCGCGCAAATAGTTACCGGAGATGATGACATTTTAGCGGTAAATAAGCTGGTTGTATTAGACTTCTGCAAAATAATTATTAAAATTAAATTTAAATTAAAACTGGTGCCGTGAAATACCTCTGGAATAGGCTTGTCGTTCTCGTTAGAAATATCTGCTTTAAGTAGAATTGAAATTGAATCCTGAGCCTATTTTATAAAAAATAACCCTTATTACGGATTACCAGAACTTACAATAATTAATTTATCTTTATACAAAGAATATTTGGTGAGGGGAGGGGGGGAGTGGACATTTTTTTTTTTTTGGTTTTATAAGTTTTTTATTTACAAAAGACTGAAAATACACTGGCATTTTAAATTTTGGTTCAGTTAATTAAAAATTATCAATATTTTGTAAAATGCACAAGACTTGATAGAGACTGTTTTCATTTTTTTTGCTGATTCTATTAAGATCTTAATATAGTATTATTGTAGAAACTGGACAAAAGAGGTAGCCTACAGTACAATAATATCCCGAAAAATACGGGCTTACTTGTTACTACATAATTATGATAAAAATCGCTTTAAAAATTATAATATTTAAAGGAATTGTAATTTTACAATAATTAAGGTTTTTAATTTAAATTAATTTTTTACTTACGTGATTTTTTATTTCTTGTCCAAATTTAGTCAAAAACATAAACTCTGCTAAAGTTTTTAAACATATTACCATTCTTTCACTAGCGATTTCTAAGATAGTTGAAAGGGGTAGTGTGTCAACGTTAGATACATCGTAAATAATGTAGGCTGTTGTTACTAAATCGAGCATGTGCATCGATAGCACGACGAACATAGCTGGCGTAAAAACTTGATTGAAGCGTTCAACTATTGCGGCCATTTTCAAATGATCAATCATAAAGGTCTTTGAAGACTTTTCTTTCTCAGTTTTAAAGTTCTCATTCAGTTGTCGATAACTTTGGTTGATAACGAACAAAATGAAAAGCAAAAGTGCGCAAAAGAAATGACTGCATAAAATTTGGAAGGTGTAAAACGCATATTCAACATTAAATGTTTGAACCAACGTTCTGGTAGACATTTCAATCCCGAAAAAATAATTAGGAGGTGGCCAAAAGTCGTTATGGAGAGTTCGAATTAGAAAGTATTTGAAGTATATAAAGGTTTCCATTATATATTCTAATGTTCCAATTACAGTACAGAATATTATCAGTTTTGTCATCGATCTAGTTATAAATTTTTTATTTTTTGAGAATTGTAGCAGAATATTTAACGAATCGGTGACCAGTTCATTGATTTGCGAGTGTCGTAACGCCACCACAAACATGGCACTCAGGAGAACGTAATGCTCAGTGTTCGTGGCTGACAGCTCAGCAACGTCCGATTCACGCATGAAGCATACAAGGTATATTTGCAATGCTATGGTTAATATTGAAAGAGGAAGTAGCAGAATAAAGTAGATCCAGGTGAATATCGACACGCGTTTATTCTTCGTGTTTAAATCGATATTCAATCCGATTAATTTGAACATGACGAAAAATATTTTAAGGGGTTTCCAATGCAGATATTTATCCATTAGAGTGACGTTTGCTTCTATTTCTTCGTCTTCTTCATTTTTATTTTCTCTTATCGCGTCACTTTGATTCATTTTTTTTTTAATTTATTTTATTTTGCGATGGACTATGAATAGAACGTCGCTCAAGTCGCCGCTCCAGTAACTGTTACAAGAAAAGTTCGCGGATGTTATATAGTAGCGCTTGTAGGCGGGGCACAGCAATTAACAACTGAATCTGCACCATTCGTGTTTATTTTAGTTCATTTTTTAAAGCGAGCTATTTTTGAAAAGTGTCAAGTTGTGTCAAATATACGTATTTCAGTTAAGATTAGCCTGATTAGGAGAGTGTTCAAATGAGTAAATAACCTCAGTACATATTTCGTCGATATTACAAAGAGACTAACTGGTGTAAAAATTTGATTGATCTATTTTGGACATTTTCATTCGGTACCGATTCGGTCAGCCATAAAAGTGTTTGATAATTTATTTTTCTTTGTTGGTTATTTCTAAAATTCCCATTCAGCTGTCGATAACTTTGGTTGATGTTTAACGAAAGGAAAAGTAAAATTACGCCAAATACAGTAGATGGCTGCATAATATTTTAAAGGTCCAGATTATACGCTCCAGCTTTCGTTGCCGAGTTTTTTATTTTAATTTAAAAAAAAAAAACAATTGGTTCAGTTGTTGAATTATTTTTATTTGCTTTTATTGCGAATTTTTTTCGAAATTCAAACTGGTGATAATCGATAATGAGTACTGGTAGTGGAATTACTAAAGAAAGGCTGAAAGTAGGCCTATCATTTTTCAAAAATTGTGATTTTTCTTTAAAAAAGTTAAATGTACTTAGGCTTATAGCAACCAAAAAGAATGAAGTGCATAGTTTGGTGTATCATTTGCCCGCAAATTGGCAAGAAAAATGATTACTTAGGTGTTCATTTTACAGATGTCCAAATAAAATACCGCACTGTACATTTTAAAATTTTTTTTTTTAGTGCCGGTACTTCATTTTTAAAATGTTTAGTTTTTAAGAATAATTTATTTTTGTGCCGTTTCAAAGATGGTAAATATGGTAATGGAATGGCTTCATTGAGTTGTATTACAGGTATACTGTATTAAAAAAAATGGGTTTTTTTTGAAATTTACCTTTTGGTTCATTCATCCTCAGATGTAGTTGCAGTACATCATACGTATATTAATAATGCAATAATATTGTTTCCATGAAGCTGATAAGCCCGGTTAAGCTAAAAAAAAAAATGAGAGCATGTCATCATATTTAGGTTAATTATTGAATTAATTTTATTTTAACTTATTGAAGCTACATTCTTATAACAAAAATATTTAAGGAATACAATTTCGAAATATATATATTTTTTTTATGCGACTTTGAGATTCGAAGTTTCGTTTGCATAATAATAATTATTTATGTTGCACTTTTTTACCGAGTTTTTATTGGCTTTGTCAAAGTCCTCGATGAAGATAATTTATGCAACTGCAATAGTGAAACCCTGAAAATAATACTGTAATGTAAAATATTACTAGGTCAATTTTATTTTTTATTTTGGGAGGAGTATATTCCTAACTGAATCGGCTTTATTCATGTTCATTTTAGTTTAGTTATTTTTGAAACCTGTCCTGATGTTGAATGTATTCGTATTTCAGACACAGTTAATAATTGGTTTTTTTAAAAAAAATGTTGGTTAGTGAAGGTTAAATAAATGAGGTTTTTTTTTTTATAAATAAATTAATTTTTTTTTCTTATTAAAATTTGTCACATACAGCGGGGTAACGCTCGATTCTAGTTATAATCACAGTGCTCTTATAAGTGTGCGTGCGGAACTGCCAAAGACTAAGTCATAACTCGAGACAAATTTAGCATGGTGCAAACATTATTTCTTAAATAAACAACAGTCAGTAACTGCGTTACGCATCTCTGCTGGCAGAGTGTTCCAAAAGATACTCAGATAGACGAGACTTTTACAAATAGATTTTGATTCGTACGTCGGTAAGCGCTAATGGTAGTTTATTGTCGTTATTGAAGTTGTCTTCAGGGTTTACAATAATTACTCTTAAATTATTAAATTCGTCTTAATAGAGCACTTTAGTTCAACACAAATATAATCGCAACTGAACTTTTATTTTTAAAATGGAAGTGAAATGCAGAAAATATATTAAATTTTGCGTAATTATGTGGCTGTATTATATTAACACGTTCTATTAGCGTATTGAGACAGCCGACTCGATTATTTAGAGAAGTAAGGTAATTATTTTCGACTCCATAATCTGCAAAATGTTCTGAAAACTACGAATTACTCGTAGAATGAAAACAAGCATTACATAATCATAGGGAAAGTTGCATGCAAAATAAAAGAAGTATTATTTGTTTAATTAATTTTTCATTTATTACAATTTGAGACAACAAATGTAATTGGATGCCCAAATACATGTAATCGCTTACCACAATTCCTAGCTAACCACTAGAGCAGTGGTCGGCAAACTCATTAGCCAAATGTCAACAGTACAACGCTTGAGATTTTTTTTGAGATCTAAATTTTATACGGTAATAAAGAAGCGCCGAGCTCAGGAGGCGCGACATTTTTGTTTATAAAAATGGCAAATGTAGCTTCTTTTTTGGACAAAATATAGTAATAAAATTTTTTAACAGCTTGTCTTAATTCGTATTCCAGACACAGTTAATTTTTTTTTTAAAAAAAATGTTGGTTAGTGAAAGTTAAATAAATGAGTTTTTTTTATAAATAAATTAATGGTAGTTGGTCGTTAATTGAGTTCTCTTCAGGGTTTAAACGCATCTTAAAAGAGAGCACTTTACTGTTTAAGTTCTTAACACAAACTATATAAACGCAACTGAGCTTTTCTTGTGAAAATGGAAGTAGAATGCGGAAAATAAATTTGTGTAATTATGTGGCTGTGCTATATTAACCCGTTTTATTAGCGTAATGAGACAGTCGACTCGATTATTTTGAGAAATAGGGTAATTATTTTCGTCTCCATAATCTGCAAAATGTTCCGCAAACTCCGAATTAGAATGAAAACAAGGACAATCGTAGGGAAAGTTTCATTTAAAATAAAATAAAAGTATTATTTGGTTAATCGATTTTTCATTTATTACCGTTTGAGGTTACTGTTAACAAATTTAATTTGTTCGATGTTCAAATATTTTTTTGGCCTTTTATTTTACCATAACCGAGCTAACTAGTAGGCCTGTACGGCTGTTCTAGACTAGAGTGCGGTCGAATTCAAATTTTGTTACACAGGTTGCGCATTTTAAAAATTGAAACGGTAATAGGCCTAGTTATTAAGAGTCAAAAATTAATACCGGGTTTTTTTTTTCTTTCTATCGAAAATTAGGCACATTATAATGCAGTAATAGAGAATGTTTCACAACTTGCAAGGATCGAAGAAAGAGTGCTTATTTTTATTCTGAATTTCGTAATCGCTATTTAAACTTTATTTGTTAAACTCATACAGTATCAGGTTTGCATTATCATATTAACTCAAATTGAAAAAAGAAATTACAGTACCATCATAATTCCGCTTTTAACAAGATGTCTATATGAATTTGTTTTAGCTTTTAAATATTTAAGCAATTTGTCATTAATAAATTACTGTATAGTATTGTCATTTTTACCTACTTGACTGTATATCTTGTTCAAATTTAGTCAAAAGCCGCTTTTGAAAAGCGTAAGCTCTGCTAGTTGTCGTTGAAGTCTTCGAAGACTTTTCTTCCTCAGTTCTAAAGTTCTCATTCAGCTGTCGATAACTTTGGTTGATGGCGAACAAAATGAAGAGCAAAAGTGCGCAAAATGAATGTCTACATAAAATTAGGAAAGCGTAAAGCGCAAATTCCAAATTAAGTGCTAGATCTGCTGTACCAGTATACATTTTCATCCCGAAAAAATAGTCGGTATGTGTCAAAACCTTGCCATTGACTGTTGGAAGTAGAATGTATTTGATGTAGTCGTAGGTCTCCATTATAAAATCTAATATTCCAATTATAGTACATAATATTATCATTTTTGTTATCAATCTAGTTATATATTTTTCATTTTTTGAGAATTGCATTAGAAGATTTAACGAGTCGGTGAGCAGTTCATTTATTTGCGAGTGTCGTAACGCCACCACAAACATGGCACTCAGGAGAACGGCTCTGTTTCCGTGACTACTTGCTTAGCATAGTCTGGATTATTAGAGAGACATACATGGTATATTTGCACTTATAAGGTAAACATCGGAAGAGGGAGTAACAGAATAAAGTAGATCCAGGCGAATATCGACACAGGTTTATTCTTCGTGTTTAAATCGATATTCATTATGCATTTAGATTATGCCTTTTACAGACACAAAGTTTAAAATGGTATTTTAAAGTAATGGTAAAGTTGTCTTGAAAATTAACTTGGTCTAATTGAAACTTGGCAGCAATTTTTTAGGAATGTTTATGTGCATCTGCAAGGATTTTTATTGTTGTTGGTTAAAGTACTCGTAGTTACAATGGGCCCTAGTAGGGTCAGAGTAAAATAATATTTTTCACATCTAAAAATATTAATTTAAAAGTCATTATGAAACGGGACCCAGATCTATTTTAATTAAATACAATATTTTAAAAAAATTCAATTTATTGCACTGGCGCTATTCACCAAATTAACAATTTTGAGTACCGGTACTGCATTAAATTATTACGATTATCCTGGTTGAGCTAAAAAAAAAAGTGAGAGCATGTCATCACATAATTTTAGGTTAAATATTGAATTAATTTTATTTTAACTTATTGAAGCTACATTCTTATAACAAAAGTATTTAAGGTATACAATTTCGAAATAATTTTTTTTTTCATGCGACTTTGAGATTCGAAGTTTTATTTGCATAATAATAATTATTTATGTTACACTTTTTTACCGAGTTTTTATCGGCTTTGTCAAAGCCCTCGATGAAGGTAATATATGCAACTGCAATGGTGAAACCCTAAAAATAATAATGTAAAATATTAGGCCTACTAGGTCAATTTTATTTTTTATTACATTTTTAACCACGTTTATTTTATTTTAACTTTTTTCAAATCTTTTGGCTATTTGTTTGGGCCTGGTAGATTTTCGATGTTTCACGGAGCTGAAATTGTGAACATAGGCTAGATTCGCGGTACATTTTTGTCTATTAAATTTTGACGGATCCACGCCTGTGATTTATTACAACCCTATTTTTTTACGAAACCGCTCTAATAAATAAAAGGTTACTATTTAAAATTTAGGCCCAGGACGGTGCGAAGAAAAAATACGGCGCTTACAGAGTAGGCCTATTAAATGTGTTTTGTTAAAGTGCGCATGTAAATGCGACAATTTTGGGAGCCCTCTGTCTGGCCCAATAAAATTCAAAATCGAATAAAATTAAAAGGTTTGGTCTTGAATATTGTTTGGTATTTAGCAGGGTAGAATTTCGCTTAAACCGAACCCGTATTCCTGTCAGCCGAGTGACTGGATAAGATGTCGGGTTCAATGTCTGAGAATAAAAGCATACTTCTCGGATTAAGTTTTTTGTCATTGCATAAATTTTCAGTAGGCTTGGGTGCCATTGCTGTTCATTTGCCAATTTTCAGTTTACTGGCAAACATTTTAGCAAAAATTGAGAAAAATTTATTAATAAATGTGGTTATTTAAAAGCGTCTAAAAACGTGTTACCAATAGTTATTATACTGTAGTTTAACTTACTATTTTGACTAGGTCGTAATCGACTACAAAATAATTTGCGCAAACAGTTACCGGAGATGAGGTCATTTTAGCTGTAAATAAGCTGGTTGTTTTAGACTTCTGCAAAGTAATTTATTATTTTTAAATGTTATAAAAATTAAAATTACATGTCCAGAAATACCTCCTTAGTAGGCCTATCGTCCTCATTAGAAATATCTGCGTCAAGTAAAATTGAAATTGAATCTTTTGCCTATTTTATAAAAACAAACATTATTACAAATTACTTAATATTTTTCTCTCGTTGATGCAATGAATATTTTACAGGGTAGGAATGATTTTGTTTGATACAATTTGCGTTACAAAGGACTGGAAATACACTGACATTTTAATCTTTGACTCTGGTTGATCAATGTTTTCGGTTTTTTCTTATTTCCATTATGGTTTTAATTGTAGAAATCGGTCAATTAGTTTTAAAGTCACTCAATTGGGTTGTGGATCACGTGAAAAGTGTTGAAACTGCTAAAATGAGGATTCACAAAATGTTTAAAATGTATTATTCGCTCTAATAAAAGAACACATTTTGTTTCCAATGTAAGTCGAAAGCATAAGTTACATTAAATCATAAAAATATGAGGGAGCATGCTTTTTTTAAAAATATTAAATGTCTTAATTTTTATTATCTTAAATGCCTTGTGACAAAATTGCGTGGAATTAAAACTAATTGCCCGATTTAGGCAAAATGATGCTATTTTAGAAAGATTAATTAACGTTGTAAATAACACGAACGATTGATTTTCTGAATACCGTACAATGTATTTTGAAAATTTCGTCAAGTATTTATTTAGCCTCACTACTTTATTTTCAAGCTTTGAGAAGGAAATTGTAATGATAATTTCATCTGATTATTTGATTTAGGCCTATATAAAAAAATTGAAATACCGCACTTGGATAAAAGAAGAAACTCCGTAATAGTAAAAGTTACTATGATAAAGATGGCTTTAAAGATAATATTATTTACCGGTAATTGTACATTAATTGAGAATTTTACTTACGTGGTTTTGTATTTCTTGCCCAAATTTAGTCAAAACCATAAATTCTACTAAAGTTTTTGAACACATTATCATTCTTTCAATAATGGGTACTGCTTCGGATCGTGCAGCTTCTTTAAGTGTAATGTAAATAGCGTAGGCTGTTGTTACTAAATCGATCATGTGCATCGATAGTACGACGAACATAGCTGGCGTAAAAACTTGATTTAAGCGTTCAACTATTTTAGCCATTTTCAAATGGTCAATCATAAAAGTCTTCGAAGACTTTTCTTCCTCAGTTCTAAAGTTCTCATTCAGCTGTCGATAACTTTGGTTGATGGCGAACAAAATGAAAAGCAAAAGTGCACAAAATATATGACTGCATAAAATTTGGAAGTTGTAAAACACCATTTCCACATTAACTGCTATAATTGCTTTTTCGTCGTGATACATTTCAATCCCGAAATAATAATAGTTAGGTATATAAATCCTTCTTTTGATAGAATTAATTAGAATGTATTTGATGTACATATAGTTTTCTAATATAAAATCTAGTATTCCAATTATAGTACATAATATCATCCCTTTTGTAAGCACTCTGTTAATTTTATTTTTATTTTTGGAGAATTGCATCAGAAGATGTAACGAGTCGGTGACCAATTCATTTATTTGCGAGTGCCGTAAGGCTACCACAAAAATGGCACTCAGGAGAACGTAATGCTCAGTTTTCGTGGCTGTAAACTTAGTATAGGTCGAATCAGGATTGAAACATACAGTGTATATTTGCAATAGTATGGTAAACATCGGAAGAGGGAATAATAAAATAAAGTAGATCCAGTTGAAAATTGACACGCGTTTATTCTTCGTGTTTAAATCGAGATTCATTCCAATCAATTTGAACATGACGAAAAAAATTTTAAGAGGTTTCCAATGCAAATATTTATTCAATGGGGTAGCATTTGCTTCAATTTCTTCATCATCCTCTTGTTTATTTCCCCCCACCGCGTCACTTTGATTCATTTTTTTAAAAAAATAAATTTTGTTTTATTTCGCTGTGGACGATATGTGAGATCGTGCACTGAGACGTCGCCCAATGATTCTCATCCGATGTAACTGCTACAAGAAAAATTCAAGGATGTTATATAGTAGCGCTCGTAGGCGGGGTTAAACAATTAGCAACTGAATCAGCGTCATCTATGTTTATTTTAGTTCATTTTTTGAAAGCGAGCTATTTTTGAAAATTATCAAGTTGTACAGTATAGGCTTATTTCAGTTAAGATTAAGAGAGGGTAAAATTAGTAAACCGGTACATTTAAATCTCGAAACAAACGCACGTTTTTTAAACCTTCTGTATTTTAATAACTTCTTTGAAAGATATCTCGATTTGATAATAATGTGTCATCTTATTGTTGGTTTCGATTGCAATGATTAACAATTTTGATTTATTTCCATCAAATGAGTGCTATAAAATTATTAAACTACAAAATCAAAACTCTGTAGAAAAAAGTAATTTTTAGAAGAATCTTTCCTCTAGTGGCGATGGAGCAATGATTATGTCGTTCATTGAATTTATTTTATTCGAATTTAGTTTATTACGGTGGTATATCTTACTTTGACAATAAAGTACTCGTGAGTAAACTACTTTATACTGTACACTGTAAGTTGCAACTAATTTTATTATTTTTTTTTACAAAAAGTTTAATTTAATATGTCAGGTGAAATTGCTTTGCCAAATTTGAGAAAAATTTACATTACCGATACATTATTATTTCAATTGACGGGTGCTATTAAAAACATTTCCCTCGTTGGTGTTGCGTTAACGTAGGATGATGCATGTAGGGCTTTGTCCTTAGACGCACTCAAAGTTGTTACTATGGTCATGTAGGTTATGGCGATGCTGATTACCTAAACAATATGTATAAATGTATTTTAAATTTTTTTTTTTATTACTTTAATGAAAAATCTGAAATTTTGCTATTGGTTTTTAAACATTTCTTAAAATACTTTATTTACAGTAAAAATCCCGCTATTCGATTTAACAATTAATTTTCTCCTCTAAATGTATTAGGCTACTGTATTATAATTATCGGACTAATATTATACTGTTTTATAAATCAATTCAAATCAATTTTTTTAAATTGTGGGAACTAGGCTTGTCATGTTTAAATTTGAACAAATGAAGCTTTTAAATATTTTAATGAGAGGAAATGCTGCTATTACGACTGTTAAGAGACGATAGTCGATGACGAATAGTTTGGAGGCGCTGACGACCACTGGAGATGTGCTAAGCAGCGATGTGAATAGGTTTACTATGGTGAAGTCCTAAACATATTTTCATCGTACTAAAAATTATTACAAGGTATTATATTTATTTTAAATTGAGGACCTTTGATAGGTGATGGGCAATTTCAGAGTCATCTTCCAGCTTGTTTGAAAGACTCCGCTCCAGCAAAATGTATATCGCATTCTGAGACTAAAATTCAAATTTAAACATTTTAAAAGTTAAATATTTTTTTATTAGTACAGCCAAATTTTCATTTTAATTCCAGGCCAAAAAAAAAACGTACTTTTTTGTTATAAAATTTTATATTATATTAAAAATTATTTTGATGTAATTAATACTTACGAGAATTTGCAGTTGATGTCCCAATTTCGCAATGATAACAAATTGTATAATGATTTTAATTAAGTGTAGCACTCGCTCCACTTGGTATTCGAACGGGAAATAGTCGTTTCTAAAAACGAGTATTAATTCATGCACGGTTGTCACTATAGCGAACATATACATAGACATTAAAATTAATAAGGCAGGCGAGAACACTTCGTTAAAGCAATTGACCAGCTTGGCCATGGTCACGTGATAAATCATAAAAGTCTTCGTAGATTTTTGTAATCGATTTTTAAATTTTTTGTTTAAAAGCTGATAACATTCGGTGAAAAGGAACAAAATAAATATGACGAAAGCGGAGAATAGATCGCACCATAAGATTTGTACCGATCCGAGAGCGAAATCGAGGTTAAATAACCATTCTCTCAAACTTTTGTTTTTGATCGGAATTCCGTATAATTTCACCCCGTTTAAATATTTAGGAATGGTAAAAGTCGGTAACAAAACTACTCGAATATAATATAATACATCGACGATAAAATCGGAGATACCGAGAAAAATACACAGTAGAGCCACATTTTTTAAGGCTTGGTTGCTTTTTGAAATTCTAACCGAATTTTGGAGATATAGATTCCTCACGTCTTTAATCAGCTGATTTATTTGACGCTGACGTAGCCCCACGACGTAAATAATGCCGAAAACTACGTACGGTTCGGTGAAACTGGCGTACCACATGGAATATTCAAATTTTTTGATCAGCCATAACGAATTTAAGTGTAAAATGATATTGATGAAAGAAATGAAGAAAAATAGAATTAAATAGATGCCGCGGATAATTAAGTAGCATTTATTGGACGGTGTTGACGCGTAGTTGATTCCGATGATACGAAACAGAGTAAATAATAGACTAAGCGGTTTGTTATAAATTTTATTAATTGACGTTGATGTGTACTTGGGTTCTTCTTCGCGCATCACCACCACTACAACCGTGTCGCCAGCCCCCATTTTAGCGTGTATTTGATTATATCTTTTGGCATCCTTCTGCATTTATACTAAAGAGATGCTGGCTGTTAGCCAAAAGCCAGGGCGAAACAAAAAGTTGATTTTTCGGTTCCTAAAATTTAACAATAATTGTTTCCACGCAGATTTTATTCGTAATTAAATGTTACGTAATCATTGTAGGCGTATTGTAAAACCGTATGACATTTGACCGCGCATTTAAAAAAAACAAAAACAAATAATTATTTGGTACAAATTATTTCATTAAATAATTAAAGCGTGTTTATTATAATTTATGAGTAGCCTACATTTTGACAATGTTCAACAATTATTTGAAAATTCTGAGGATACTAATTTTATTTGGACTTAATTATTTAACTTTAAAATGGTGTAATTATATTCATTACTGATGCTCCGTAGCGGTATTTACATAATAATTATTCTTGCGGTCGATAATTTTTTGGAATTTCAGTTGTATACTTTGTTAACTTCTCGTTGACACGCAAAGGTGCAAGTGGTTAAATAGGGTGGTCGGATATTTCATTGGCTAAATTGTAATACGGCATTATACCGCAATTATTTTTAAAATCAATGCTATTTTATAGTTTGTAGAAATTTGTTAGCTTGAAATAATTCTACACGCACGAGACATTTAAAACCGCGTGAAACTTGTGTTTTGCGTGAGAGTTGAAAATCGCGTTTAGCTTACTGCTCATCGCTGATCATTCATAGGCTAAAACGAATTCCACAGCATTTGATTTCACAGTATACAGATTTGACTTTATACAGTATTATTATTATATTATTTTTTAAACGCATCTAACCACCAAAATAAAATATGCTTTAACGGACTCTTACCATGGACTGTATTAAGTGTTTTATTTAATTTGGTACAATATCGTAGATTAATAAGAATTTGCTCAAATTATGTAAATTAAATAGGCTTACTCGTATTTTGAATTTTATATTTCAAGTTAATAAGTGATAATATCGTCTAGAATACGACTTTTCAATTAAATCTGTATAATATTTGTTAAATTTGTAGTCTCGTAATCAGTATAGTTGCCAATAGATGTGTTGGTAAAATTGGTGACTGCCGCACCTGGTGGATCTACTTTGGAATCCATACTTGGTATAATGGTAATGTAGGTGACGGCGATAGTGATTACCTGCAAGCATTTTATATTTAAAACGATTAGTTAAGAAAGCCATAATGTTATTTATTTAAAAAAAAAAAAAAAAGACGAGATTTGCGCTACTTTACTATAGTAATGAGTTGATAGTGAATTGTAACTAGCTTAGATGCACAAATAACCACAGGATTCGTTGTCAATTGAGATGTAAATAGATTTACAAAGGCACTGTCCTGTTAAATAAGTTATGCAGATATTGTAACTCTTAAAATTAATAATAGGCATTAAAATTAATAAATACTTTTAGGGAATTATTGTTGACTTTGAAACCAGTTTCTGTCTTGTCAATCATCTTTGCTTGAAGTAAAATGGTAATTGCTTTTTGGGACTAAATAAAATAACTGCATTTTAAAATGTTGTATTATAATTATTATAAACACACAATTTTTTAGGGAAGAAAATAATTTCTTTGCAAGGTATTTAATATTTATTTTAATGCATTTAAATAAAAACATTTAAAAAAATGCAAAAGAATAAGAGACTTATAAAATTTCAGGAGAAAAACTAATACAGTATAAGCAAATTTTAAGTATAAAAATAATTATTACATTTTAAATTATATAACTAGCCATAGAAAATCGACTGTAGTGTACTTACTAAGCACTGTATGTTGAATCCAAATTTGCACAAAATAATGAATTGCACTACGACTTTTACAAATTGCACTGCTCGTTCCAAAATGTTGTCAACAGGATACTCTAACTTTTTTAAGATGAAGATTAATTGATGGGCAGTGGTGACGATTGTGATCATATGAACGGTGATAACTGCTAAAATTGCCGGCGACATTACTTTATTAAATAGGTGCACTTTATGGGCCATGTTCATGTGTTCTATCATAAATGCTTTCGGTGATTTGTCAATCTCAAAATTGTTGTTCAGATATTGATAACATTGAATTACTAAATACAAAACGAAGATTAATAACGCGCAAAATAAGTCGCTAAAAAGAACTTGAACGACATTAATTGCGTAGTCAAAATTTATTACAATATCTTCAACCAGCTTGTTGTTTATGGTTACTCCGTAATAGTAGTCCGTACCCCATGGAGTAGGGTTATTTATGGTTGGCAATAGAATGAGACGCGTGTAAAAACTGGTTAAATAAAAACTGCTGAAAAATCCGATGGCGCAGCACAAAAGGATTATTTTCTTTAAAGATTTAGCCACTTTTAAATTGTTCTTCGAATATTGAGCTAGCAACCGGAACAAGTCGTTGATCAATTGACTTATTTGAGATTCACTGAATGTCACCACGTACACAACGCTAAGAACGATGTACTGTTCGATGTAGCTAATTGTCCATAAGGCCGTTTCTATTTTTTTCGAAGAATTTAAATTATAAATTTGTAAGCTACAATTGACCAATGCCAAAAGAAATAATATGGCCAAGTATATTCTTTTGATGAACACTCCAAACGCACGTTTTTTTGTCGATTTTAAGTCGATTGTAATACCTATTATATTAAAAATGCGGAGAAATAGTCCGAGAGTTCGGTTCCGGTGAAACATATCTGGAGTTGAAAATGCAGTATCATCTTCCAAATATGTTTTATTTTCATCTTCGGATTCAATCGTCACTACCGATTCTCTTCGACTCATCTTCATCATAATACTGTATACGATAAGAATCGTTGTTTAGTAATTTAACTGTTTTGTTTATCTCAACTTCGGTCGGTTTTATAGTCGAGACTGGATGGAGCTCTAGATAATTATTTAATTTACGTTAATAAATTAAGACAATGAATGCATTTAGTTTGCATTAGTCTTTTTTTAATTAGTGAATTAGGGCGGGTAGCTTAATTAAATTTGAATTATTAATCGGAATAGTTGATCATGAATTGAATGACCCCCTGGGGAGGTCTATGTTAATCGACTATGTTAATCATTATGCAATATTTAGAATTTCACGTTAAAATTTCGCATTATAACTGAATTTGATTAATATAGGTTAAATTCGTTGTTTCGTTAAAATAATTAATGAAGTGGTCAATCGAAGTGTTAGTAAAGTTGCTGGTTTCCGTAGACTGAGGATCTTTCTTTGATTCCATGCTTGAAATTATGGTAATGTACGTGATGGCGATGCTGATTACCTATAAAATTAAAATGATTTGCAGTATGGTAACGAAATTTAAGAATGTTTAGTTTTTCATAAAAAATTCTCTAATCATTTGTAAATTCGAAAATATAAAAAGAATTTTTAGAAAACTTTTAAGAAAAATTGATTTAAAAAAAAAAAAAATTTAAACAAAAAAAGCATTTACTATGGTAATGAGTTTGTACTCGATGACAATTAGGTTAGACGCACAAACAATTACGGGACTCGTAGTCAATTGAGACGTGAATAAGTTCATTAACGAACTGTCCTATAATAAAAAAAAAAAAAAAAAGGTTGCAGATTTACTGAAATTGAATAAGTAAATAAAATACTGTACTTTAAAGGAATTATCGTAGATTTCGAATCCAGTATCTGTTTTACCGGCAATTTTCGCATGAAGGAGAATAGAAATTGCTTTTTGGGACTGAATACAAAAATAGTGAAGGAAGAGTTAAATAAATATTAGGAGAAAAGAATTTGGAATTTTTTTTTTCTTTAATTTTAATATGAGAATATCAAATTTGATTTGTAAAATATACGGAGTAGTTAACCATATACTTACTAGGCATTGTATGTCGAATCCAAATTTGCACAAAATAATAAATTGCACTACGACTTTTACAAATTGCAGAATTCGTTCCAAAATGAAGTCGATCGGGTACTCTAGCTTTTTTAAGATGAAGATTAATTCGTAGGCCGTGGTAACAATGGTGAACATATGAATGGTCGTCACTATTAAAATGGCCGGCGACATGATTTTGTTGAAGCGCGTGACATTATCGGCCATATTTAAGTGTTCCGTAATAAATTGTTTCGGCGATTTTTCACTCTCGAAACCTTCATTCAAATAACGGTAACATTTTGTGATGAGATATAAAACAAATATCAAAAAAGCGCAAAATAAATCGCTAATAAAAATTTGCAGGATGTAGCATACAGAGTCTAAATTCATGATGACGTTTTCCAGCAGTAGACTTTTGATTCGAATGCCGAAAAAATACTCGGTTTCCCACGGATCCGGGTTGTACAACGTCAGCCATAAAGTATTTCTCACGTAATAAACAGATTCGTAAATTAAGTCGAAAAATCCGATCGTTAGGCATAGCGGAATTATTTTCTTTACCGATTTAATCGCCGTTAAATTTTCTTTGCAATATCGAGATAACGAGCGAAACAAGTGGTTGACGAATTGAATTATTTCGGATTCTCGGAACATTGCCACGTAGATAACGCTAAGAAGGATGTAATGTTCGAGGAATCCCACGGACCACATGGCACTTTCGAATTTTTTTTGAAAACGTAACGTATACATTTGCAAACTGCAATTCAGCAAAGCAATCACCAACAGCAGGAGCAAGTAAATCCAGTTGATAAACAAGGCGCACGCGTTTCTTTTCGTGGATTTTAAATCGATTTTCATGCCGATTATATTGAAAACGGCGAGAAAAATGCGAAGGGTTTTGCTCTTGGCGAATATATTTGTCATGGAAAATGTCGGAACATCAACCGAGAATTTTTCGTAATTTTCATTTTCCGTTTCACTCATTCGCAACGACTCGTTCCGATCCATTGTTTTGGCAATTCTAAAGCACTTTTCCACGCAATTCCTTTCATTTCAGCAATGTGACAAAGTTTTTTTTCTGCTAATTTAATTATTGTTAATGAATTAGGAATAATTAACCTCAATTTGTATAGGGGTTTTGTATATAAATAATAAAGTTATGAGCAATTAAATGCGCAATAAAACAGAACAGAATTAATTTTTGATGTGGAATGGTCATATACAGCCGGGATAATACGCTTTCTGTTTGCATGTGGGCCTGAGTAATTATTATTATAAACCGATAAGTGACCATTCCAATACAATCTTATAAATGCATATTTCTGGTTCTTAACATTTTAATCCAGCATTGTTAAAGATAGAAAACGTACTGTAATTGATCGATCATTGATTACAAATAATATTGTGTCACTTAATTGTAGCTCGCGTTTGGTCACTAATTAAGGACCCGTAAACATCACGTAATAATATTGTCGTTGCCACACGCAAAAGGCAAAGCACTCTTTCCCCCCTCGAGGATACTGTGTAGGGTATTTATTTACATGCGCATTCTGTAGTGTAAAAACAAAAAATTGCAGGACAATTTTTCTACGCTATTTAAAAATTAAGAAGCTTTTTATTTTTAATTTTTCTTGGCATTGTGATTACTGTATATTTTAAACTTCGCAGAGCACTGAATATTTTCAGAGTTGTGGAAGCATTTTGAATATTTTGTTGGTTTTTATTTAATTCCATCGGGAATTTTTAATGACTATTTCATCGCTTTACTATTTACGATCCTGTTTTTACTTATATTAATTAGCACATTTTTAGATATAATTTTATTGCATAGGCCTCCTACCGTAAGTTTTGGATATAGGCTAAATTAATGTAATATGGTAAAACATATATATTTTTTTTCATTTTCATGTACCGGTAATTCACAGAGGCATTAACTTTACTCTTCTAATCATGATCCAGTAGTAGCATGCACCATTATGGTAAAAATAGTTTTGTTTTCTCATTATAAAACTTGGTACGGCGCCTCATAATTCTTTTTATTTCTGTGCGTAAGCAAAAAAAAAATTTACTAAATCGTTTCGTTGAAATAGTTTGTGAAGTTTGTACTGCATTTGTTCATTTCAGGACTCTCATGATCTTTTTTAACATCGAAACTCGATATTATAGTGCTGTAAGTGATGGCGATACTTACAACCTAAAAAAAAAAAAATTAATTAGCCGTTTTAAAAGAATAGTGTTTGTAAACTTTTCTATAAGGATGGAATTCAACTAATTTAAAATAAAAATAAGCATTTAAAATAGAAATAAGTGCTAAATCTTATTATGGAAACTATTAATAGTAATGTACGTTACTATGGTGATGAGATTGTAGTCTATGACGAATAATTTGGATCCACGTAAGGCCACAGGAGATGATATCATCTGCGACGTAAACAAATTTGTTAATTTACTGTCGAGTATGGAATTTAATATCTATTTAAAATAGAAAGCGTATTTGGGTAGAATTAATAATAATTACATTACTTGTGATTTATGTAAAAAGGATAGTGCATGCAGTAGCCTACCTGTTGATGATTGTCATTGTAGTCATCGTCCTTTTTATCGGCGATAGTCGTTTGAAGAAGAAGGGCAATACCTTCTTGAGACTAAATTTCAAATACAAACGATTTAACTTATTTATTTATTTTTTTAAGTGAAAGATGTAATTCTACTTTTTTAAAAATAATTTATTTTTAATTTAATTTAAATATACTCGTACTTTAGAGGATTTCGTAATATAACACAAAATTTTGTTCCGCAGAAATTTGTTTTGGCAGAAATAAATGTAGTGGTCAATACTTACTTGACTTTGTATTTGATATCCGAAACTTGTCAACAGCACGAATTGCACCGCGAATTTAACAAATTGTACAATTCGTTCCATTTTGTAATCGAAGGACTCGTTGTTTTTAAAAATGATGCTTATTTCGTGAACCGTAACTACTAGCGAAAACATGTGAGTGGCCACAACAATTAAAATAGCCGGCGATAAAACATCATTAAGACGCTGAACGAAGGTGACCATGCTCATGTGGTCGATGATAAAGGCTTTCGAAGACATTTGGTTCTTGTTTTTAAAGTGTTTATTCAACTGCTGATAACACTTGGTTATTAAGAATAATAAAAAAATTAAAAATGCGCAAAACAAATCGCTGCAGAGAATTTCTACGATGTAAAAAACGTAATCTACGTCTAATAGAATTTCACTTAACATTTTATCTTCTATTTTTATTCCGTAAAAAAATTCCGTATCGTAGAAAGTCAAATTTATTGGTGGAATAAAGATAGCTTTGATAAAACAGTAAGATTCGAGGCAAAAATCGGAAAATCCTATGAAAAAGCAAAATATTGCCATTTTTTTAATGGATGTGCCAGTCGAACGACTTTTCTGTGAAAATCGGGAGAGATTACGTAAACAATCGATGAATAATTTATTAATATGCCGTTCGCGAAGGGCCACAATGACCGTCACACTAACCACCACGTAATGTTCGGTAAAACCAATGTTCCAGATGGAGTTTTCAATTTTTTTAATTTTTTGAAACGAATATATTTGAAGACATATTCCGGCCGACGTCATTAAGAATAAGAAGGATAAAACTAGCCATTTTAAAATTAATAGCAATTTCCCTGGCGGTTTTAACTCAAGGTTCAGACCGATTAGCTGAAAGATGTTGAGAAATAGGCGAAAATATCTGTGCTGGAAGTAATGCTCGGATGAGTCTTCGCCAATATCGGCAGACATTGCTCTTTCGTTCCGACTAACACTTGAGGCCACTTCCGAATTATCATGATCCATTTTTACTTCTGACTCGTTCGCACTTTCGGGTATTTATTTTGGGTGCTTTATTTTTATACTTGCACGCCATCGACTACTGCATAATGTTTTTTTTTTCCATTTAGGCGGTATCTACTTACGCGATTTTACTTTAACGCGGTTGGGAGGATTACATTTTTAAATAATCAATTAGAAATTCGATATCACCGCAATGCAGAAACAAAAATTACATTATTGTAAGCCGATTAATTAGGTCTACTACCGGTATGTACAGTAGATGACAATTTAATAATTCATTTAAATTTAGAAGTAAAATTAAAAATTATTCGAGCATAAGATGCATTATAAAGTACTAACTGTACCTGTCATAATATTATTCACTTATATTTTTTTTTTTAAGGAAAAGACTTTAGTTAGAAAGTTTTATGCCTCATGCAGATGAAAATATTTTAATAATATGAAACTGATTCCGTTTTTAAATTTGTTTTCCATGACTTCAGTTTAGTTTTTGTGGAAACAAATAGCCGCGCGTAAATGGAGGGAGTGTACTATGATTACTTTTCTGTCACAGTTGGAGTGCCGTGCTTATTAGTCATTGAGTTATAGCCAATTAGTTTAAAACAACATACATACACGTACTGTACATGCCGACAACAGAATTAACCGAATTAATTGTTAAGCCATCGGTATATTTTTAAAAAAATAATAAATAAATAACTGAAACACCTTCGTTGAAAATGTTTCAAATTATTTTGGAGAAAATTTTTATTATGGAGACTATTTTTAAATTTGCTAATGCAAAGTTTTGAGTTGGTGTTCTTGTGTATCTTGTTACGAAATGTCTGTCTCACTAACATAGTTTAAATTTATTTTTTTCTCTACGATTACTAGATATCTTACATACTTTTTTAAAACATAAATACTTTTTTTTTTTTTTCAAAAAAAAAAATTGTAATTGGCTGAACTGCAAAAATGTAATTATCGGTAACTTATTTAAAAAAAAATAACAATATCGGAGTAATAAACTTCACCCACTTTTTATTTATTTATTTTTTTAATAAAAAGTTTTGAAAGTTGTGAACTAAAAGAACTAAGCTATCATAAATTATCTCAGAATTTGAGGTTAGGTTACCCATATTTAACTTCTTGGTTTATTTTGTTGCTTCCGGGTTTAATTTTTGTGAAAAAAAATATGCTGCTTATTTTGATGCGTACGGCGCACAATGAGAAGTGACATATGTCACATAATTTAATTTAATAATTATATTTTTAAATGCAGCACATTCTTTCATCTTACAATATTATTATTTATTTTTAGATTTAAAATTTTTGTTTTGATTTGGTTCACAAAAATTCTGTGGAATTGCCTGCATTTGTAAAGGTTTGGAAAACGAAATTTGAGCAATTATTAAAATCTAATGATGATTTGTCGAGACTGGGTTTTGACTCGTTGCTTGATAATAACGTGACGTAGGTTAGGGCAATACTGATCACCTAGAAAATTTTGAAATCAAATTAATTTAAAAGAAAATCAAATTTTAGAATAATTGAAGGGCGGGGTATAGTAGGGTACGCGGACAACTCTATTTTTTCACTTTTTGAGTTTAAAGTTCTTTATAGATAAAAAAAAAAAAAAAATAGGTCCTATTAAATGGTGCAACATTTTTGAAGCTTTTGACTTTTAGTTTTTAAGTTATTCAAAACAAATAGTTTTACTTTTTAGCAAGTTAGCAAGAAATTACAGTATTTACAAAATGGAGTTGTCTGGTTATTTCTACTGGTCCTTCAATTGATCATGCGTTTTTATTTCTTTACAATTGTAATGAGATTGTAGTTGACGGTAAACAATTTTGACGCGCTGACGACAACCGGCGAAGAGGTGATTTGAGTAGTGAATAAGTGTGTTAATTTACAATCCTATAAGTTGATTATGAGTTTAATTGATAATTAAACTAAAAATATTGATTATTGATTCAAACCTTATTCTGGCGATTGTTATTTATTTGCGAGTCCATTTCCATCTCGTCTGTCAAAGTTGTTTGGAGTAGAATGGAAACCGAGCTTTGAGACTACAATTAAGTTATTGCACATTCAGATTATTATTATTTTTTTTATCGTTTATTATATTACACTCACCAAGCTTTGTATTTCGTGTCCCAACATAGCTATAATTACGAGCTTTATGATGGTTATAACAAATCGAACCAAGCGTTTGAAATTGTACGCGAACGGAAAGCCGCTTCCATCTTTGACAATTTCGAAGACATTCTGCGCGTAAATGACGAATTTGATCATGATGGTGAAAGTGACTATTAAAATCGACGGAGAAAAGATTTGATTGAAACGCCCCACTACCTTAGCCAAATTTAAATGTTTGATCATAAAAAAATGTAAAGATTTTGGATTTTCTTTTTTAAATTTGTCGTTTAGTTGTTGATAACACAGAGAAACGAGATATAGTTCGAATACGATCAAAACGTAAAATAAATCGCTGCTCAACGCTTGAAACATATCGAAAAAGGAGTAAACGTGCATTAAAATGATATTAATCAAAGTATTTTGGCTTTTAATTTCTATAAAAAATATTTTCGCTTCTTCCGCGTGATCGGCGGGAATCGTTAGATAGTTATGAATTTGAAGAATCAAACCCGAAATCCCCATCGGCAGGCATAAAATCATCATCTTTTTAATGGATTTGATGTTGGCGCAACTTTCGCTGGAATATTTCAACAACAGACGCAAAATTTCGTTGATTAGATCGCTAATTTCTCCGTTTCGTAATAGGATGACGTGAAGCAGACTAAAATTCACGTAACTATCGGCGAAACTTATTCTTCGAACAATTTGCTCGATGTTCTTCTCAAAGCGTAAAGCGTTGATTTGCCAATAAAATTGGTCGAACGAACTCAAAATCAATAAAAACAAACAAAAACAGCCGAGAATTGAGGCGCGTTTTCGGGTAGATTTTAATTTAATATTTATTCCGATAAATTTAAATAAACCGAAAAATATCCGGAGGCTCGTGCACCGGATGTAAGGGTTTAATATTAAAGACACCGACTTGTTGCACTTCATTACCATTTTGCCGGAAAAAATACAAAACACTGACGAGGTATTAAACATACATTTTTGTTGCAGATTTTTTATTATTATGATTATTTTTTTGTTAGTATAAATACGCACTTTATAGCAAAAAAGTAGGTATAGTATTTCTATTAGTTAATTGCATGTTCACGGACATTAAGCATTAATTAATTAGCTGGGCTTTGCAAATGAGTTTGTCGAGTTGTGCCCCATTAATATTATTACCGGTAGCACACAATACCGTAATAATAATTTACGTTACAATTTTAAGTCGTGGATTAATGTTTTAATTTATTTTTTAGTTAATTTTAAAAATTGATGGTTGAGTTAAATAAAATGCTATATATTTTATTAATTTTATTTTCAATGATAGAAAGGTCGTTATTTTGCGGCGTGTGTAGAGTGGATACAATTGTAAGATATGTGATCGTAATGCTGATTACCTGCCCGAATTAAAAAGATGGTTTTGAGTTTGACAATATTTTTATTTGGCTTATTAAGTGTATGCTAGTAATACTTGCCAATGTTATGAGATTATAGTCGATGGCAAACAGATCCGACGCGCTGATTATAACTGGTGTTGAGGCCAATTGGGATGTGAACAAGGTTGTAATCTTGCAGTCCTTCAAATTAAAAATTACCAGGTGATTAAAATACAATTTAATTAGCACACTTTTCGTAAAAATAGCACATTATTTATTTGATTGATTTTATTTATTTTGATTTTTTTTTATTTATTTGGTATTTTTTTTTTTATTTATTTGGTACTTTTTTTTATTATTTATTTTTACTTTTTTTTTATTTGAGCTTTTTATTTATTCGTCTACTTGTTTTAAAATGCTACAATGATATTAAATGGATTCGAAAAATAGAAAATTTATTTGTACTTTGAAACAAAAATGTTCATACCTTATATTGGAAAGTGTTGTTTTCAAAATTTTGATTTTGCTGAATAATCGTTGCTTCTAATAAGACATTGATTCCATTTTGCGCCTATAAATTAAGTCGTTTAATGCAATGATGGACTGCTAACAAATTAATTTTTAACTTTTATGATTTAAAAATAAATATTTAAAAGTTAGAAAATTAATTTTTGACGCTTTGAAATAATAAAAAACATATATTTTGACCTGCGAACGAATCTGTTGTCCCAGATGCACCAAAATGAAGAACTGTAAAATGGTTTTTCCAACTTTATAGATGACCCTTAAACACAGATAGAAATTAGATTGATGAGAAATGACGTTCCGGATGTCGTGTATCGAGGCGATTATTTGATACATTTCGATGAGGATCAGAGTGATAATGGCCGGCGAAAGAGTAGCGTTCAAGCGGTTGACCAAGTTAGTTATTTTCTGATGTTTCGTCTTATACACGTAAGAATCGTCGGAAGTGAATGAGAGAGGCGACTTTCGGTTTAATCTCGTATAGCACTCTCTGATAAAATAGCATAGTAAAACGGCAAACGCCCAGAACATGTCGGCGCAAAGAGTGGTAAAAATAAGACCAATTTCGTTGGCGATGACGACTGTGGAAATGATGTTCGGATCTTCCAAGTCCATTCCCACGCATCGTTTTTGAAAGTTTTTATCGAATTGTTTGTAGTTTTGAGTTTTATTAGCTATTGGTAAGATGACGTTGAAAATGAGGTAAGGGCACGTGCAGATGACGCAGGAAGTAGCCAAAAATATCCCAAAATACACCCATTTACGAATTTTGGCAATTGCGCCGATTTCGCGAAGATCTATCGCTTGAATGGTTGTTTTCAGAATGTCCATGGTCAGCGTATTGACGGTCTCGTTTTTAAAGGTGGATATGTAAAGGACCGCTATGACCACTATATGGTCGTTGTAATTTAGGTGCCACACGTTTTCGCGAGTGATTTCTTGGAACATGATGGGGTAGAATTGGCACCCTACGTTCCAGGAACAAATGAGGAGTAGGAGAAAGGAATAGAAAAATCGGACGAGGCTGATTTTTCGTCGTTCGTGGACGGTGACGCACGTGATTTGAAGGAGTCGAAATAAAGGTTTGCAGCAGTCGGAGATGAGGTTGTACTCGCTTTCGTCTTCGTGGTTGGAGAAATCGAAATTTTCGGCTTTGAATTCGGTTTCCATTCTCCGAATATTACGTTGGCGCGACGAACGAAGGGATTTATTTTTGCGTTTAGGATGAATAAAATCCGAAACAACTTTTTCTCCGGCTATATATTCATTAGTAAATGATGTCATGTGCGCGGGCGTGGTAATTAATGTTTGTGGATTAAATCCTGGCATTAAAAAATACAAAACAGAAAGTTATTAAAGGAATTGGGATAAATGTTTTATTACTCTGTCCACATGCTTTTTCAATTTTCATAAAAACCAAGTTGCATGATGATAGATACATGTACAGTAAACGCCAAGATTTCATTTTGGGTCTTTGCGTCTCTGCTCAATATTAGAGCCCACTCTTACATTCTTGTATTTTCTAAGTTGCGGTTTGCCAGATTTTTTTTTTGTTTTGTTTTTGTTAAATATTTTTGATACCTGTAAGAAATAATTTATTTTGCTTTTTAAAAGGCTTTCAATAACTTTTATAAACAGAAAATGTTTATTTTTACATTATTTATGCGATTCATGTTTGTACTAATACATTTTGTATTCTTGTACATCTTATATTTACATTGTTTTTCATGGTAACTTATTAAGCTGTAATTCACTTTGCGTCTAGTTTTTTTGGGCGTGTACGTGGGGCTCAAGGGAGGCCTGAGTGCATATAATATTTAATTTTTTTTTTTTTTGGTGTAATGGTTTCACTAAACTGAAAGTTTGCAATGACCGTTATTTTAAATTTTATTAATAACAACCAATTTCGAACTTCGTATATTTTAATTTGTATTTTTTGTCGTTCCTTCATAAGAAAGCTTAATTTTGGCAACTGATTTAAATTGAAAAAAATTTATTTTCATTAAGAAAAAGTGAACCATACCCGATATTTATTTATTAGGAACTGTATTTTTACAGTGGAGAATACGTCTAAATATTTTCTCTAGACTGAAATTATGTCACATTGACATTATTAAATTTATTTGTGATGAAAATTAATTTTACAATGCATACAGATGATATTTAAAGGAGAAAATTATTTTATGCTTTTCAAACCTCTTATTCTTCGCTTTGTGAGGCATTTAAATTTAGTGCAGTAAGGGCTTCAACATTACAGGTAACTGAAAAATGTAGTTTCCCCTCTTGAAAGAAGAAAGGGACTGGATCCGCTTTTGGCTTTTGTTAGGAAATGGGTACAGGTGTGAAACCCCTATTAATAGAATTCCATAACATCGCGTAGCAGGTGAAAAATAGTCGAGGGTTAAAAAAAATCAATCATGAAAGAATTTCGCTTAATTTTTTTTTTTTTTAAAATTTATTTTAATAATTTATACAATATTTTAAATTAAATTTCTATATAAAAATATATAATAAAAAATGGAAATAGAAAAATTAGGAACTTGATTGGTCATTTTGTTTCTTTTAAATGTTCACCACGGCCTCCACATCCGGTCGTGATCTTTGGAGCTTAAATCGACCGGTAACGACATATCATCTTCGTCCATCGACCAATGAGAATGCGTAGGTTGAGAATTATAGTTGGAAAACATATTGTCCGAACGCGCGAATAAATGTCTGGGTTCCTGAACTTTGGTTAAATCGTGGCAATTGTTTTCGAAATGCCCGCTGTGCGAAACTAACGATTCGGAATTGGAATAATCGCTGTTTGCCGGACTGCCTTCACTTCCGGTCCTGGACAGTGTCACGGGTGACGAAGAGTTTGAGCAGTTAATGGTCAAGGGAGGGAAACGGTCGACGGTTGACGTCATCAGTAGGCCGCCGCCATTGTTATTGTTGTTATTGAAAGACTTGCTTCTGTTGTTGTTGTTGTTGAAGGTGGACGATGACCATTCGCGAGGCAACAAAAGGGCTAAATCACCGGTGGGCAATCGACTAGGAGTGACGTTGAGTAACAGGCGGTTGTTCAGATAAATTCCGCTGGGAGGCGACTTGGGTGAGGTAGATGTATTTAAACCGGTGAGGCAATTGGACAAGTGGTCGAGCAGACGCTGTTTCACGCCCTTTTCCATTCCGTCTAAACGGGAAACGTAACGCGTCACTTCGTCCGCGCATTCGTGGAATCCGGCTTTGTATTTAGTGGTAACTTCCGGATCGGTGGACACTTGTAAAGCCACTTGGCGTTGGTGTAACTGTTGCAAATGACGCACCGTCATCTCCAATATATCAGCTTTCTCTAATTTTGAATGACGTGTGGGCTATTTAAATATTATAAAGAAGTTAATTAGTACCGTATATATTTTTTTTAATTAAATTTTATTTTTCGTTAATTAACTTACATCTTTTTTCATGGCTTCCAATAGCAGATTTTTTAATTCGTTCAAACAATTGTTAATTCGAGCTCGTCGTTTCTTTTCCATAATTGGCTTATTACTCTGTAAATTTAAAAATAAAAATTAGTTATTTTTTAACGAAAAGAAAAGAAAAATTGATAACATTAAAATTTAATTCAATATTAAAGGATATGCACAAAATATACCCCAACTATCAGACTTAGCGTGGAAAAAGTTTAATAAAGCAGAAATATACTTTAAATTATACCGTATTTGAAAAAAAAAAAAAAAGTTTTTTAAGAAAATAATTTTGAAATTTGAAAAGTTAAATAAAAACTAGAATTTAATAGTAAATAAAAATTAGAATTTAAAAGTTAAGTTTAATAACATGATTTGAAAAAATTAAAAAAAAATTAAATTAAATTTTTTAATATTTGAAAAAATTGTTTTGTTACAGGAAATTTAAAATTAATTTTAAAAAAAAAATCACAAAACGCAATACCGGTAAATGAAAATTTTTTAAAAAAAAAAACCGTAAGCAAATTTTACTTTTAAAGAAATCCCAAAAAATTTTAATTTAATAAAATAAGTAAATGGCACTTACTCTTCTATTAGAAGTTGTTGATGTTTGTTTTTCCAACGGAGGCATTTTCGAAATAAATGTTGGAATTCGGGTAAAAGTTGAAAAAGTAATAACGAAGTATCCAAAGTCAAGGCAGAGCACAGAGCCAAGGAGTTGCGATTCGAAATGTGTCCGATCACCAAATGACCGAAAAACAGTCGTAACAGGTCCTTTTACCCCAAAAAATTGGTCCAGACTTTTATCCACCTCTTTTTTTTTATTATTATTATTTGAAAGAAAAAGTTCAGCCGACGACGCGTCAATTTAGATAAATTTTATCATCATCTTCAAATCACACGGAAAAAACGGTTTTCAAAAAATTATTTAAAGAAAAAAAACCTTTTTTTTTTCCTTCCCTCTATTCAATTGGCAAAATAGAATATAAAAAAAAAAGTTGGCTAGTCTTTTTTAATAAAAAAACTCAAAAAAATTCGAGACACCTGATGAATGAAGGCATATATTATGCATAAAAAGAGATTGAGAGCGCAAATATTGAGTTTGGTGAAACGCACCTCGAAAAATATTTTCACCCTTTTATGTAAAGAAGAAGGGATAAAAAAAAGGGGTTTTTATATTTCCCCGACTTTTTTTTTTTTTTAAGTTCGAAACAGGTAAAAAATAGTCCAGACTCCGTTGAATAGCAGGTTTTTTAAAGGGTGACTAGACGCTCTCTTTCTTTAACCGTTTCGGGATCCACCCGGGACACATGTAAGGACCGCCGGATCAAGCAACAAGTGTTGGAACTCTCTCGGGTTGAGACGATGGAAGAAGAAGAAAAAAAAGTGAGACTCTTCTTTTTATGTGGGACGCATTTATAAGTTAAGAGAAAATGTCGTGGGAAAAAGATTTGGAGGAGGAGCTAAGATACGCGCGCCGCACGGTGCGTCGAACCGAGTTCCGTGATTGGAGCAGCGCCGTGCACGAGGGGGTACCGGCTGAGTGCTCGAGTGAAAACGCTCCAGCACGTGCCACACTTGTTGTCGCTTTCACCTTTGATACGGAAAAATAGAAGTGTGGGAAAACTCCGCCTTAGCCCCGGCGTACTTAGAACTGACGTCATTTTTAACGTTATACTCGGTCTTTTACTTCCAAAATTGGTTACATCACTTATTTTAAAGAAGAAAAAAATGAAGAAAGGGTGGTTTTTCTTAAAAAGTTTTTTTCGGTGATGCTCTTAATTCGTAATTCGTTCACATGGTCGCCGTTTTAAGGGGAGTATTTTTTTTAAAGGAAATTTACTTTACATAAAAAAAATTTAATTTTTTTTTTGCGCCTTCACCCCCAAAAAGTTTTTTTTTACCGGTATCAGTTTATTTTTTTTTTCTACTGTCTGGCTGTTGGTGGATTTGGTTGTTGATTTTATATTTAGAATGGGGGAAAAAAATACGTCTCCTATAATAAATTATGTTTTTGTTGATAATAATTTTTAAGGTGTGAGGATTTTTTTTTTTAATTTTGATAATTTTTTTTATAGAATTTTTTTTTTAACATTTTTTTTTAAAATGTTATTGATTTATTATTTGTTTGTTTATAATACTTTTTTATTTAATTAATCAATGACGATAATAAAATTTTTTCTGAGCTCAAAAACCTTTTCTATTGCTACCGGTAATGCGGTAGAACCTAGTTATAACGACCTTGGATGTAACGTCATTATTCGGAAATCCAGGGCAGTCACATGCATAAAAACTCTGTTATTGCATCAAGAAAATACGTTGACCTCGGCTATAGCGCCAAAAATCTTTTTATTTTTTTCTCTTTTCTTTTTTTAAAAAATCGGATCAAATTTAATGACTTTTTTATTTGTTTATTTAAAAAAAAATGCTCATAATTAGTACAATACATGTAGCATACAGTATTAAAGCCGTAGTACAGAATGTTATTGAAGGAGTTTCCTTCCTTTACAATTCCGTGATTGATTTTCAAATGTTGTACAGTGTACTGATTTTATTTTACTTGGATATAACAACATAAAATGTTCAATACTTTCGATGACATTACTAATGGTATACAGTATAATTAAGAAGGGGGTAAAAATTATTTATTTTTTTTTTATTAGTTTTGCCGTGACAATCGTTGGAAACATTCCTTTAAATTTTTTTTTTATAAAAAATGATGTTGTTGTTTTTGGAAATGAGCGATTGGTATTTAATAACATGCGTCAAATGGTTGACGTTTTTTAATCATATAAATAGAAATAAATAATAAGAGGCGATCAGATAAAAGTGCTGCAATTTTGCACGTAAAATGGTAGTGTTAGGGTATGTCTAATATAGTTAACGTAAGCGATAAAAAATTTGATTGATTCGTGCTACTCCGTGACAATGCCATTGACAGCTTTTTTTTTTTTTGTTTTTTTTTTTAAGGTAACTGTTACACATGTCGTGCATGACGTCCAAAACTCATAGGGTTTGTCATTGAGTTTTTACAGTAAACATGTGATAGTACCGGCTTATCAATGAGAAATTTGATTTTTTGTTATTGATTTGCACGTACATGTACAGTACTTTTATACGTAGATAGGCAACTGCATGGCAGCAGGAAAACAATTGAGGTTTTTTTAAAAAAAAAAAAAAAAAAAAGTGATTTGAATCGCGTGTTCAAAATTGGATATTTCTATCAATTATTAAATGACAATTTTGATTTTAAAGACAAATTTAAATGACACAGTAGTTTTTTTTTTACGATAAAAAAAAAATATTTGGGCGGTTTCTAAAATTGTTCGTTTTTTTCGATGAATAATGACGAAGCGAATTTTTTCAAATATGATTACAACTATTTTATTTTTAGAATTATAGCGTTATTTTACGTTATTAAAATTTAAAAAAGATACCAGTATCGAATTTTAATTATCTTATTTTATTAAACTATCACTATAATGTTTTTTTGATATTACTGTATTAGTATTTACTAATACAAATTTTAAAAATGTTCAATTATTTACTTTTAGATATAATTTTATGGCATTTTTCCCAAATTCGAATGTTGTTGCTCAAGTAGCCTACTTTTCATATACACTCTGTCTCTATGCACATGTATAATGGCTTGGCAGATAGTCCAAATAGTGAAGTCATCGGGGGGGGGGGGGGGGGGTAGGTATAATTTTAATATATTTATATAAAAAGAGAATTGATTCGAATTATTCAATTCTATTTGGGATGCTGCTTATACCGGTAGGTGAGTCAAAGGTGTTGTTGCGTTGAGATAATGCAGGCTATTTACTTTAACTGCAACTCATAGAAAATTAAAGGTTACCGTAAATAATAATATAGGCCTACTATGCCAATATCTCGATAAAAACGTCTAATGAAGGACTTTTTTTCAATATGAAAAATAGAATAGCTTATCTTTTTAAACGCAATAATTAGGTCACAATCATGTGAAATCGTAAGCAGCTAAGCATCGCAAGTTGAATTCTGCATTCCTTCTACGTCAGCAGCTCAACAGCTGACTTACAGATTCGTACTTTTCACTGATAAAATACTATAAATATCATTTTAATTGGCTGTTTTTATTATGAAAATTATTATTATAGCTGATGGTATAAAACTATTAAATTTTTAGCGTTATTTAGTAATATGAATAGCCTACATGTGTAAATTTAAACGGGATGAGGAATAATTATTATTTTCGTTGATGTTTTCGTGCGCGTGAAAATAATAATGTTATTTACATAAGCGAAAGGAAATGCGATGGTAAATAACATATTTGCTGGCTGAACTTTTCTCCGCACACGTGCAGACGGTACACATGCACGTGGTGTTTTTTCTTTGCACCTGAGACTGAGCGGTAAACAAACTGAGGAATTCGATCCTATACAATAAAAAGTTCCGTGGAGAACGCTATGGTCAAATGGATAGGTGATTGGTATTGAAATATTAGGCATCGAGAAAGAAAAGACCCTTTTGTTACTTTTTATATTGTTAGCTTTTCGAAAGAGAGAGAAGATGGCGGCTTGTAGTGAGCAACCACGGTACCTGCTCTCATCCATTTTTTTTTTTTTTACGTTATCAGGTGGACCACTTTTACTCTGATGGAATTTCGAGATAACAAACATTTACAAAGTATCCAGTGAGCGTACGCGAACATCTCAGCTTTTGTTAAAACTTTTTCTTTTTTGTTAGTTCCATTTTTTTTTTTTTTTTTTTAAGAAAAATTTTTTTTTGGAGGGGTGGGGGGGGGGGGGTGAGTTAGTATTTCATTGCTTGCAAATGCTAGTACATCCAGCTACTTTTCTAGAAACAAAGTGTAGAAAAAAAGATGCGAATCTTAAGATGGTCACGCATGATAAGAATGCGCGAATGAATAAGTTGGAGGGAGAAGGGGGCGTGGTGGTCTCTCTTCAAAGGTGTAAATGGATCAGATTGCATTTTCAGGAAGCGAAAACGCGGAAAATGTCTCTCTCGGTTCCCGTTATTTATTCGACCGAAACACTAAAAGCCTATTTAACGGCTCGAAAACTAGAAACTGTACAGTCTTTTTTGACAATTGCGTGCATTGGGTCTTTGCGACGTAACATTCTCAAAAAGGTGAAAACCCGAACATTAGGAATTCTAAATTTACTGAGTTTAATCCAGCTAAAAGTTTGCCTTTTTTGTCCCAAGATGTTGGAATTTTTTGTGTAGAATTTAATTTGTAAAAATGTTAGCCCCTTAAGCTCTTTCCTTATTGAAGATGTAAAACTAAATTTGAACTCATTTATTATTGTTGTTGTTTCCAATATACACGGTGTCCGTAAAAGAAACGTTCAAAAATGAATTGATATTACTAAAATCATTTTAATAATCTAAATATTTTAATGAAATATTTTTTTAACATTTAATTGTTCTATTCTGTGTTTAAAATATCCTCTTCCGGTCACAACATAAGCAGTTTTCCTTACGCGCCGTTCTGAATCCAGATAGATAGAAATTGTTCCTGCCTTCTGCATACGTTGACTTCCATGTTTCGTTACTTTGTCTTGTGAAGTTGTAAATTTTTTCTGCACTACATCCCATATTCTACCTAATTTAAGTCTGGGTTATTGAAGAAGTGCGCCTACGTATGATACAGGCATGAGACGAATTCGATAAAGCGTGAATCACTGCAGAGCTTAGTGGGTAAGCATGATGCGTTTTACTGCTTGTGTTGAGGCCCAAGGAGGATATTTTAAAAACAGAATAGAACAAATTGAACATTTTTTTTACGGACACAGTGTACTATACTCTATAAAACAATATAACTTTAAACTTTGTTGAGTTACACTCGGTCCTTGCATTGTCAGTGTTTTATTAACATTTCTTCCAAATATTATTTTAGCATGCATAAATATAAACGAGGCGGGTTTTTTTAAAATAAATAAATACAAAAATTGATGCCGTGGTTAAAAATAAATTTGTACATCTGCTTACTTAATAAATTGATTTTCACGCTTTTTATCTCGAAGAAAAATGAGCATTTTGTCCAATTGCAACGCCTTTCGCGGTGAAGAAAGAAAACGCGAGACATTTCTGTGAATAAATTGAGTAGATTAGTACCCAAAGCCACATCTTTGCAAATACTATACATTTTTTTATTTAACTTATTTTATCTTAGAAAAAAAAAATTTTAAGGTGGTTTTTTTAGCCTCAACTGACCAGCAGATAAAAAGGTGAGTGGACACGGAATGAAAGGTTATGGGAGGTCAGGGCTTTAGTCCACAACGAAGGCACTAAAAGCCAGCTTGTAGGTCCTTTACAATACTAACGCTTTTACTCAATTTATCATTTTCACTCTTTTCTACTTTTTAATCTTCCTTTTTTTCTTCTTCGGCCATTTGTTATTATTTACGGATTTCGTAATTCCCTGACTTTTACGTTTGGTCGACAAAAGATTTGCAAAGTTACAAACAAAAGCTCGAAGAAACCCTTTTCTTCAGCTTTTTTTTTTTCTCTTTTTCTTTTTTACATTTGTGGGTTTAGATATATACAGTACTTTACACCTGGAGAAAGAGATTTAGGCCCCGTTTCGCTATTTTTGAAAGTTTTTTTTTTCCTTTCTCTCTTCCACTTCGGACCTAAAATCCTTCGATTATCCGGTCATTAATCACTCATTTACTCGAAATTTGTCGCCGCTAAGCTCGTACAGATGGAAGCCGTTTCCGAAGTTGGGATAGCGCACGTTTGATTTCATAACTTTGAGATTTTAAAAATACATTTTCTCTATTTCGAAATAGAATCTACAGTAGTCACAAGTTTTTCTACTGCTATTTATATTTTTTTGAAACTTTTTTCTTATTGATAAATCTCGGTACTGATTCCCGATTGAATTTTTTTTAACAGTAGCCTACATGACATTGTACTGAAATTTCACCATATGGCTTTTTTTTTCTTTAAAAAGTTTAATCAAATTTTTCATCTGTGAACTTATTTATAAATTATGTTTAAATTTGAATAAAACCATAAATATTAAGTTAGTTTATATTAAAAGTTTTTGAGCAGGTGATTATTAGTTTTGCTTGTATTTTTAAAAATTTCGAGCAATATTTTAATATAATTTACGGTTAGTTTTATTATTGCAATGAATTTATGAATGCAATAAATATTAAATTTAACTAGACTCGCATTCAAATTCTTAATATAATTTGAAAAGTTGTGAATTATAATTATTATGAATAAAATTCATGCGTTGAAAAAACAAGCTGCTGTTTTTGAACTTTAACCGCGGTACGCATTTCAAGGCACTGTATTAAAATTGTTAAGAGTAAAATTTAATTTTCATCGCAAGATTTTAAACAACTAGAAAAATAATTATTTATAACACCAGATCGATTAAAAAGCAGATAACTATAAAATAAAAAAAATCCGGTTTAAAAAGTTTGTTTTTGAGTAAAGTTATTTCAAGGATGAATTTGATCTGTTAAATAGATTGAGAGGTCAAATGTCGTCGTTGGAGGGCATAGTGTTGCGGAGTTTAATCGCTGTGTCCAATCGGTTTAGCCGGACCTAAAGATCCAAAGCAGGCGTGGTAATGTTAAGGGGTTAAAGAAAAAGTCGAATAAGGGTGAAAAATGTCTTTTTTTTTTTTTTTTAATAGATTTTATATGGGTTTTTAGGTTGGAAAATTCGGGAAAAATTGTCAGTCTGAAAGTGAACAAAAAGTTTTTCCAAAGTCGGTTAGTCTCTTTTGTCTCTTGTTATTTACGCTCCAGATTCTGGACTCGCGGTTTGATAGATGAGGGCGAGATTGGTCTCTGACTTGAGGCCCGACCGAGGTTCGGTCTTCTTGTGCAAAAGGGCTAGTTGTGGAATAACGCGAGAGGTTTGGATTTGAGGAGTGAAAAGTAAGAAAGAGAGAAAGAAAAAGATTAAAGAAAAATAGATTTTATTGTGAGACTGCAGAAAGACTGAAAATCCCAAAAAGTGAGATTTAAATCTAAATTTGGTCGTTTACATTTCTACTTTTCGGACATTCCCATATATCTTTCTTATACGCAGTTCCAGTACCCTAGGTTCAGCTGATCTTAATCCCAAACACAATTGCTTCCCTTTTCATTGCTTTCTCACAGCCAAATTTTTTTTTCTGTGGAGAGTATGGAACTCAACTCTGAAATAATTTATTGAAGTAAATTTTGAAAATCCTACAATTATTTATTCATCTGAATCAGTGTGGATAACATAACAATACGTACGGTTTTATAATAGTAATTATTCCAGTAAAGCTTGCGTAAGGGGGAATCATGTTGGATCCAAAAATATTTTCCGTTTTCACAGGGTTCGTTAAAATTAATTTAATTTTCATTTATGGTGATCACACTAAGACAGTGGCGTAGTGAATGGGCGAGGGGGAAGAGGCAATAGGTGGCACCGGGCGCCAGAGAAAAGAGGCACCAGAATTGAGACAAATTATTGTTAAAAATCTTATTATTTTTGCCCAAAAAAAGAGCCAAAATTAATTTTGTCCATTTTCCCAAAAATATTGTTTTTTTTTTTTGGTTGTTGTTTTTTGTTTTTTTTATTTTTGTACCATTGGCATATTAAAGTTTAGTTTTTCAATGATATCTCGAGCAGCGAGGGACCAAAGAACTGAAGTTGTTCCGAAATGCATCTCTCCACGTGAGTCCCATTCGCATTTGGTTGACTCCATTGAATTGTATCAGCGTGTTAAGAGTTCTTAATAAAAAAATACCCCCGATCTCTAAAAATAGTGACTTAAGCTTATACATTGCTTTTAAGCGTACGGGGTAACCCGAAACTCATTTTTACAGCTCTCGCCGTTATCGATTTAATTTAGTTTCCAGTCGAGTTGAGAGTTATTTTAATTTTATAAAATCAGCGTGACATTTTTCAATCATTTAAGACCACCGCATATAAAATAATCTTGAAAGGAGGAGGAGAGAAAAAAAAAATGATGGGAGTTTTAGATTTCTATTTTTAGTAAGAAATAGAGGGGTTTTTTTTTCTTTCCCCTTATTCTTTATGAAAGAAGAAAGAGAAACACTTTCATTCAAACTCTAACTTAAACCTAGATCTTATAAATAGAAAGTTATGAAAAATTGCAGAAAGGTATAATGATTGTTATTGTTGGATTCGGTTAGATATTCGGCCCTAGCTGCGAGGAAGGTCTGGTGGCAGGTCACTTAACTCTGAGAGAGAGAAAAGAGACAGTGCAACCGAAAAACAAGTTGTTTATAGGTGTTTAGAGAGGTCCATAACCTGTGTGTGAAAATGTGAGAACACTTTAGGGCCCTTAATGTAAAAATATATTATAACTTTCTATTTTCGGACGTAATATCAATTTTCAAAAAAAAAAAAACGCAACATTTTTGTATTTTTAGAATTTTATTTATAGTAAAACCTTTAAGTTTTAGTTATTTTATGAAAGGATGAAACGTTTTCAGGAACATATTTAAAATTGGTGTTTTGTGTTTTAATTCTAATTAAAATTTGAATTAAAATGGGGTCAATGATGTTTTTGACGTTTATTTATTTTATACTCCAAATTAAAATTAAAATGCAAGATAAAATTCATAACCACAATATTTTATTAGCGGTATTATTATTTTTTATTATCGGTATTTAATATAATTTTACTAATGAAATACAAACTAATTACCGTAAATATTTGTTTTATTTTTTGCAGAATAATGAATAAATACTAGTAGTTTTTAATTCTGTAATTTTTAGTTTTTACAAAAAAAAAAACATTTTTAAATTATTGCAGAAAAAGTTAGAATTAATAATAATTATTGTTTTTAATGGCAGGCGCAAATTAATTTGATTATAATTAATATAATAAAAAGTCGAAGGTTTGCAATTTTAAAAATCAAAATAATAAATTAAAAAAATTTTACCGGTATTTGCTTTAATATTAAAAAAATAATATTAAAAACGTTTATATTTATCGTTTATCTGGTGTTGGTCATTCACAATGGCAGGTTGTTATTGATGTAGTAGGGTAAAGGTGGATGACCAGGCCGGTCCTAAATTTAGTTTGCTTTCCCTTTTCTTCCACTATCCCTATTTTTACCTATTTTTTTTTTCTTACTATAAACAGCCCTGACTAAAAATATACACAAATCGTATGGAGCGAGTAAGCTTACATCGATTTAACATAATACTTACGTTGAGGGAGGGTATAATGCATAATCTTCTTCGTCTTTGTATATCCCTCCGAGGCTCATATTTTATTATTCCCGTTCCCTGAGATGACGCCATCCACCTACGTGTTCATGGGAAAAAAATTTTAATAATAAAAGGCGTCGAATGGGAAAGTTTGGTGGCTTTTTAAACATCTTCTATATTTTTGCTTATATATTTTTATTTTCTTTCTATTTTTAGTGGTTTTCCGCTTTCAAATTTTGGTAGGTAAATAACGGGAGATAAATATCAATCGGTAGGTGGAGTTGTAAACAAATACAAAGGGCTCTCTACCTAAGAGTTTGACAATTTCTATTGGAAAGTGGACAGCGATTAGGATGAATTGCGTTGGAGTGGGGAGAAAATTAGAAAGGAAAAGTTTTAAGGGTGGAGAAAGTGGAATTTCATTTTTTTTCCGTTCTATTTATATAAAAATGGGCAATTATTATTAGATTCTTGAATGAAAAAAAGGATGAATGAAGTTTTGGGTATGTACCGAGTACACCTGAAAATGGTCAGCGGCGTAGCGTCCATACGGCTGGCACCAGCAGTGCTGGGGGGCCCCTGAGTTTTGGGGGCCCTTGAAAAATTTTTAATGCAAGGTTTTGAAATTTGTTTGAAAAATAGACTAAATTTTTCATTTTTTCCAAAAAAAATTTCGCGCCTCGCAAGCTCGGCGCTTCATTATGGCAGTATGACTTATTGTAGGCGGGGCGCAAAAATTATTTTTGTAACCTGGCGTCACGTAGCCTACTCTCGCTAGTAGCTGCATCACTGTCTGTAGGGCCATAGCGTGGGGTGATACGAATCCCATTGGGCGCCATTGGGGCGCCAAAATTGAGCCAAGTATTGTTAAAAATCTTATCATTTTGTTTAAAAAAGGGGTTAAATTTGTAATTTTTTCCAAAAAAATTTCGTGCCTTACAAGCTCGAGGGGCCCAAGCCATATTTTGCTGGAGGGCCTAAAAAGCCTAGCTACGCCACTGAAAATGGTTTTATCTTTTTCAAACGAATTTAAATTTTATTTATATAGAAACTACTTTCTATTAATATTTTTGATCTCTCATAAATTTGTTTTTATTTTTGGAATTTTGACGAAATTTTAAACAGAATTAGAATTGGATTAATTTTTAAGGTTTTGTGAAACTCTTATTTACTTGATTTTAAGCTTAGGCCTAGTTACTGTTCCTTCGGTGGCCGGCTAAACTCATTTACCATTAAAGTAACGATTAGAATTTTTGATTAGTTTTTAAATTTAGAAGTTAATTTAACGATAGCCTAATTATACCGATCTTACAATCAACGTGTTAATTAAAGATTTGGGGAAAATATATTTTATTGATGTAATGAGGACGTAATATTTTATGAATTAATAATTTAAATAAAAAATTGTTGCACGAGTAGATATAAATTAAATAATAATTATGTTCCACGAATGTGTTAAATTTTCGCTTTACGAAAATTTCCCTTTGAATAAGTAGTGAAATCACAAGGTGATGTGATTTACCTACTTATTCTCATTTCTTCTGGATGGATGATTATGATCTCATACAGGGTTGACATTCTGAGTTCTCTGTATTTCCCGCTGCTCAAATTTTAAAAAAATAAAAATTACTTAGAAAATAATGTAATTTTGAATTACCGGTACCGGTATTATGAAATTTATTTTACAATTTACTGGACGATGAGTTATAACATAATGCCTGGTTCTCTGGACGAGTTATCCGGATAAAAACCTTGTTAAACTGACAATTAGCTGCATTTTAACGCCGAATTTGTAAGTTTCAGCGGTCAACCAAAGGTACAACAAGCATTAAAATATGAAATATGAGAACCAGGCTTAAGTATTACGCGTTGAATTTTGTTACACCGGTACTGTATACCCAGTTTTATGAAGGGTTGTTAATACGCTGAATTAATGTATAATCACCGTTTTTAATTCAAAATTTAATTTGTAAATGTCGCTACATGTTCGGGGTTATCGAAGAACACGATTTTTGTGGTTTTGCCCACTTGTGTCTTTTTCCTTATCATTTTTCTTTATTTATCGTTAACTTTGTTTTGTAAATTTTTGGTCGCCAGTTCGACTGTTAGCTTTAACCCTATTTAAAAATTAGATTTTATTGTCACAAAGAATGACTGGACGGTTTTTCTTCTTCATGTTAGAAATTATCATAGACTTAAGTTTGTTGTCCGAGTTTATTCGATCAGAAGATGATGTCCGACATATTGGCAAAACACGATGCACGGATGAACAAATCTCTCGCACCTTTCGTTCCTCAGACCAGTTCCAAAAAGTTTTTATTTTATTTTATTTAAATAAAAATGCGCTTGCGTTCACAAATTAAATAGAAAATCAAGAAAAAGAAAAAAAAATTGTTCTCAAATAAATGTTTTCTTTTGTAGAAAAACATGTCGTACGCTGTTTGACCGAAAATCGGAAGGGGTTAGTCCGCTTTTCGGACATTCTTTTCTTCCTTCTCAATACTTTTCTTTTCGTTCAAAGACGAAGGGGGGTTTTCTCACCGTCGCTTATATTATTTTCGCATCGACCCTATAATGCACCAAACAAAAATAAAGTTTTTTTCGGCTGCTAAATTTAGCAACTGAGTCCGGCTCGGACCGTGTGGGCCAACACAGCAAGTCGAGTGGAAGAAAGAAAAGGGTAAAATCTCGGTGAAATATTACTTCTTTTTTTTCCGATTCATTAGCTCCACTTTTTCCTCCTCCGCTCGTTTCAATGCGATTAAAGAGTATTTTGTTGAAAGTGAAGGGGAGCCCTGCCGTGCGATATCCTCGCTCCGGGACACGCCTACTTCACCTTACAATAGATGACACATGTATATCTGTAGAAAAATAAAATAAAGAATTTTTGGGCGAAATGGACTCAACTATGATCGATTTCCTACTTTTGATTTCATTTTGCATTGCGCTATTATAGGGTTTTTCTTCTTTTTCCGTAGGATCGAATTCGAGTCTCGGTTCCGAACTAACAACTTCCATTAGCCTTACAAGACGTGCGCTGACATTTCAAATTACACTTTCAGACCTTTCTCGACCGAAAAAAAGAAAATGTTAAAGAAAAGGGTTGATCATGTATGACACGCAATTGAAAAGATTTGAATGCGATGTCCATCATTCTCCACCATGTTCACTACACGAGTTTCGATTTTCTTTTTAAGAAACATACTCGTTGTTAATCGTAAAATTGGGATTTTATTTTATTGAATTTATATTTTAATTTAAAAAATAAAATTCATTTTTAGATCGAGTTTCGCTTTTTTTCATTTTCAGCTGTTTAGTACAATTATTATAGGGTTTAAATTGAATGAAAAGGAAATTTTATTAGTGCTTTTAACAATAATTGATTTCTTTTTTTTTTTTTTAAAGTTAAAAGTATTTAAAAATAGTTGTAGGTCTACGTAAAAAAAATAAGTTTGCCCAACTGAATTATTATTAAATTTTTTTCATTATTTTTTTAATTACCGGGAAGTAAAATATTAAATTTTTTACTACAGTATAAATAATTTGAGTTTCTCTGTAAAATAGTGCAAATTTGGAATCTTTAAGCTGTGTTTATGAAGGAATGCTATTCCTGTGTGGTTGCTACCGGTAGTATGAGATTTGACTCAAATTGTTATAATCTTGGTTCTAGTTTGATATTAATTCCTTTCAGAGGTCTTAGAACTAGTTCGAAAATATGGGGGTACTCCATAGGTTCCGCGGTAACTTTAAAACTTCGAATTATCTGTCCCACAATTGTTTTTTCTTCCATTAGTGCAAATTTTTGACCTGTGAAAATAAAAATGTAGACAATTTTTAATAGGCCAAAGATAAAAAAAAAAATAACAATTCTCTCAACTCCATAACGAATTAATAATAATTATTTACACTGTCAAAAAAAGTAACTTTTAAAAGCTTGAATTTGCTCGTTTGTTATGAAATTGATTGGTTTAAGAATTGAGTTTTTCAAGTATAGCGAACCGATGCAATTTCTTAGTCCAGCTGAGAAGGGCACGTAGGCGAAGGGGTCTCTGTTGGCGCAATTTTCTGGCAAAAAGCGTTCGGGAATAAATTTATCCGGATCCGAAAAGTGAGCTGGATCACGATGAATCCAATAAGGGCATACCGCAACGGTCGTGTCACTTGGAATTTTGTATCCACCTGCAAAATTAATTTATTCAAATTTACATATTATTTAAGGTTATAATTTTTTTTTAAATAAATAACATATGGTCATCTCTTCTTTTAACGTTCTCCCAAACACTGGCACTGGCGGATGCAATCTCAAAGACTCCTAAAATTAAATATTAATTTCAGAAGAAGATCTATTTTATAATAATTATCTTACTTTAATAACACATTCGAGATATTTCATATTTTGTAAATCTTCTCTAGTTATCGGTCTTTTCTCGTCACCTTTGAACAATTTAAATCATTAAAAAAAAGTGATTGTTTTAGGATTTAAATCCAAATTTATTTCCATGAAATTTATTAAAATGTAAAAATTTAGTTTGCATGTTTGATTTACCTAAAATGCTCTGCATTTCTTCGACTATTTTATCTTGTACTTGCGGATTTTGTCCTATACAATATAAAGTCCATCCAATTCCAACGGAAGTTGTGTCATGACCCTAAAATGCGTATATATTTTATTAAAATACAAAAAATTTAAAAATTAAAAGAATTTGGTTAAAATCTAAAGATATTGACAAATACTTCAAACATAAAAGTGTCGACTTCTTCTCGAATACCCTCATCTGTAATTGCATTTTCACTGTTGTTGGATTGCATGGCATTTTCTAATAGCATGTCTAATAGAGCCACTCGGCGTTTCAATCCAAACTCATCTACTTTATCATCGTTTGCTACTCCATTTGATATTTTCGCTTTAGTTAGTTCTGCTTTTTTCATTTTTATTATCTGAAAATTGAAAAAAACTCGAAATTAATTTATAATTATTTAGGCGAAAAAAATATTGTTATGAGACCCTATTAGTAAATTTATGGACAATGTCGATTGATTTTTTTTCAAGTCGTCCAAGGGATGTTAGCCGAAAGATGAAATCAAGGGCTAACCAGGGCCGAATCATTCTTTTGTTAGTAATCTCAGTTAAACTGATTTAAATTTGTAAAACAAAAATAAGTTATACATTTAATTTTGCTTAATTTATCTATAAAATATATGATTGGAAAAGACTACCAAATATAGCATTCAAATGCATTTTTAAATGTTAACGTCAAGACATTTTCCAGTCACACTTTTAACTTTTTTTTATACTTCGTATATATGAAAAAAACTAACTTATTGACAGCAGTTACGTATTCAGAGTTCAAATTTGATTGAGCTTTTACTCTTTGTCCCATCGCAGTTTCTAAAATAAAAACAAAAACAATAATTGTGATATTTTAATATTATTAATAATTGTTGATAAAAACCGCATATGATATCAAGTGTGCAGCGAGTGACGAATGGATAAATATCGAAAACTTCGTTGTTTATTTCTTTGCACTTTTGTTGTAAAATTTGTACCAAAATATCTGCTTGCTCGTTCATAACTATTAAAAATTTGTCTAAAATCCGAAAGTGAAATGATGGCGTAATTAGCTTTCGTCTATGTTGCCATTTTGAACCGGTACTACGAAATTAATAATTAATTGTTAATTTGCAATTATTAATTATAATACTCGTAATATAGATAATACCTTGTTAGCAGCCCATCACCAATCCAATTGTGTAAATAATTGTACAACGACGATTTATTTATTTCTTTCGTACTTTCCAATATTACCTAAACATTTGATTTGGTTGAAATCATAATTAAAATATTTTCTCGGAAAACTTACTTTGGCAGCTTCAGCTTTAAAAATAGTGATCATTGGAATCGGTCCAAACCAAGCTCGATTTAACGGATACCTTGCAGAATAATATAAGCCCATTTCACGACCAACTTTGGTTATATCTTAAAATATTATTATTTATTTTTATTTCTAATGAGGTTTACGAATAAATAAAGTTTGAGAAAGTTACTTTCTCTACTGGTAAAAAATTGTAGAGCGACTCCCAAAAACGGAACTCCATCCGGTCCTGGTATTTTATCGATAACTTTTTTCCATTCGAGAAACTTTTTTACACGAATTATTAGAAAGCTTAGCACTACGGCTGCAGCAAAACTAATCACATATAGAAAATAGTTGCCGACGGAAGACATTTTTAATTTTTGGCTGCGTCTCGTCCTTCACTTCAATTGACTATTTGCCCCGTAAATGAATGAAGCGAGTTGATCCGATTACAGTGAGATACTCAATATGCCATACGTTTAATGCCATGTTTTGAATCCCAGATAACCTTCAACTTTTCAAACTTAGCAAATATATACTTAATTTTGAATTTATACTTCATATTATCAATGTGGTATCTACATTTTATCTCGAATTATCAGTGCCATAAATACACACAATCATTCATATTATAGTTTTACTAACGTGATTTTATTCAGTTACCAGTATGTTGCGCACATTTGGTTTTAACAACGTTCAAAATGCGTTGAACTTGCATTAATTTTCAGCTGTTTAGTGCAATTATTTTAGGGTTTAAATTGAATGAAAAGAAATTTTATTAGTGCTTTTAACAATTGATTTCTTATTTTTTTTTTTTTAAAGTCAAAAATATTTAAAGGTAGGTGTAAGCTTACGTAAAAAAAAAAAAGTTTTCTCAACTGAATTAAATGTATTATTAAATTCTTTTTCATCATTTTTTTATTTAGTAAAATATTACATTTTTTACTACCGAACAGTATAAAAACTTTGAGTTTCTTTGTAAAATGGTGCAAATTTGGAATCTTTAAGATGTGTTTATGAAGCAATGCTATCTCTGTTGCTAGTATCAGATTTTGTTAAATTTGTTATAATCTAGGCTCTAGTTTGATATTAATTCCTTTCAGAGGTCTTAGAACTAGTTCGAAAATATGGGGGTACTCCATAGGTTCCGCGGTAACTTTAAAATTTCGGATTATCTGTCCCACAATTGTTTTTTCTTCCATTAGTGCAAATTTTTGACCTGTGAAAATAAAAATGTAGATAATTTTTAATAGGCCAAAGATATAAAAAAAAATAATAACAATTCTCTCCATTCCATAACGAATTAATAATAATTATTGACACTGTCAAAAAAAGTAGCTTTTAAAAGCTTGAATTTGCTTGTTTTGTTATGAAATTGATTGGTTTAAGAATTGAGTTTTTCAAGTATAGCGAACCGATGCAATTTCTTAGTCCAGCTGAGAAGGGCACGTAGGCGAAGGGGTCTCTGTTGGCGCAATTTTCTGGCAAAAAGCGTTCGGGAATAAATTTATCCGGATCCGAAAAGTGAGCTGGATCACGATGAATCCAATACGGGCATACCAGAACGGTCGTGTCACTTGGAATTTTGTATCCACCTACAAAATTAATTTATTCAAATCTACTTATTATTAAAGGTTATAATTTTTTTTTTTTTTAAATTAACATATTGTCATTTCTTCTCTTAACGTTCTCCCAAACATTGGCACTGGCGGATGCAATCTCAAAGACTCCTAAAATTAAATATTAATTTCAGAAGAAGATCTATTTTATAATAGGCTAATTATCTTACTTTAATAACACATTCGAGATATTTCATATTTTGTAAATCTTCTCTAGTTATCGGTCTTTTCTCGTCACCTTTGAACAGTTTAAATCATTAAAAAAATTGATTTAAATCCAAATTTATTTCCATAAAAATTACTAATATGTAAAAATTTAGTTTGCATGTTTTGATTTACCTAAAATGCTCTGCATTTCTTCGACTATTTTATCCTGTACTTCCGGATTTTGTCCTATACAGTATAAAGTCCATCCAATTCCCACGGAAGTTGTGTCATGACCCTAAAATAAGTATATATGGAGTATTTTATTAAAATACAAAAATGTTAAAAATTAAAAGAATTTTGTTAAAATCTTAAGATATTGACAAATACTTCAAACATAAAAGTGTCGACTTCTTCTCGAATACCCTCATCTGTAATTGCATTTTCACT
>JAQGAZ010000631.1:0-51245 GCA_034692225.1 Polydesmus complanatus
AAATTCCCCCCCCCCCCCCCCCCCCCACACACCATTAAAAAATAATACTCCCATAATACTTATACAGTATTTAAATTTGCAGAGAGTTAGGCGACGTAAATACTCGAAATTAAAGTACAGCCCTGAAATAATTTCAGCTTAATTACATGTCCCTAAAATGTAAATTGCCAGAAAAATTTTACGCAATCGAGTTAACGACCTAATAATAACTTCGGAATAACCCGATATCCATTCATGTGAAATTAAAAATAAGTTCCAAAAACTTCTAAAAGGAAGTGTACTGTGAGTTATACTGCATGTGACCAAAAAGGAAAAACCCTCAATAAAAATAATTTAATAGGCCTGATTTATAAATGTCACAAGAAGTACAATAACGTTTACTATAATTTGCAAAAGAAATTTCCACGAATTTATACCGACAGGCTTGTGTTACACATCAAAATTCCCCCAAAACACGTGTCACTTCCTCCAAAAAGTACAGATTTCAAGCTGCATTAAAGATTAAATATTAGAAAAACTCTTTCGATGAAAGGATTTCCCCAAAATGTTTTTAACTTGTAAAATCTGACCACCACAAAATTAGTTAAACTCAATTTTAAAAATAATTATGTGTCAATTCTAGGCTACTTTATTATTCGAATTTAAGTTACATGCAGCTGTTTAGACAACTCATGTGAAATTTAAAAGCGTATTTTATATCTAAAATACACAGCACTTGTTTTCTCAGTTCACTAACCGTTCTAAATAGTCAATTACAACGCTGTATTGATACCGGTAAATATTAAAAATAACGATTTCCTACCTTTGTCAGCCATTCAATTGCTTGTTTTGATGGAGCTTGGTAAGCTAGGCTGTGCACCGAGTCGGTAAATGCGATGGCGAATATTCGATATTTCAGTTCCTCAAAATATTTTTTAACCTGAATAAAATTTTGTTTTAGAAATTATACTCCGCGCTAATTGAAACATGCCATTTCTTACCAAAGTAACCACACAAACACCTCCGTAGCTGTGAGCAACAATAGCAATATTGCGAGTAGGTGAATTTTTTAAAAAGTTTTTCCACACATAAAGAACGTGTTTTTCAGGATCTTCACTTCCCTGTATTACAAAGATTTAATTGAAATAATTTGTACAAATTGATATTATACATTACTTACGCGAATTTTGGTACGTTTCCCATTTTCGTCAGTAACGTAATTGTCATTGCCATTAAAAACTACGACGCCATAACCTTGTTTAATAGCTTCTTCGATGTACGGAATCTGAGTGCCGCTATCTAAGCAGTCGTTTATTATTAGTCTATAAAACAAAAATAACTTTTATAAAATAAAAGTTTTAAAATAAAAAACGAAAAGAAATGACCTTCTAGCCCACTGTCCGGCTCTCACAACTCCGCTTCCGTGTATTAATAATAAAACTCTGTCGGGATTCGTGAAAGCATCTTCCGTGTGAAAAATAAACGTTTGAGGTTCATTATTATGGCGATCAATCTACAAATTTTTTTTAAAAAAATACATTAAGTAAATATCTCGTTAAAAATACGTTATTACACATATTAAATGCGAAATTTATTTTCAACACAAAAATGTTTTATTGATAAATTATGATTTTAATAATACTAAACCTACGGGTAGATAGAGTTTTTTGAGTCCACACCTCGATTCTAACAAGTCGAAAATATGCGTGTTAATTATCTAAAAAAAAAAAATTTTTTTTTGAATTTGTAGAACAATTATTACTAAAATTAAATAAAAATCTTACTTCACCAATTGCTTCATATCGTTTTTGATTATAAGAATGCACTTCTGAAGCATTGAATTCGAAAGGTTTTCCTGTACTTATTTCAACTAAGCGCCCCTCTAATAGAAGAGAAATACAGTAGTTGTTAATGACATATTATAAAAATTATGTCGGAAGTCTAAAAAATTTGAATGATTGAATAAATAAAAAACTTTTTGCCTTCATTAAAAGCGTATCCAAACCCCTCTAATGTTGTTGGAAATTCTGGTTCGTCTTTCTTAACTTTATTTGGCGGGGAACCTTCATCTTTGAAATAGAGGGAAAAAAATGTCTTACAATTTATTTACATATTATAATTGATCGCGTAGTTTCCAATTTATTAAGTTATAAACATTCCTCACCTGTATTTTTGGTTGACGAAGCCATCCCACTCGAGCTCCAAATTTGCTTGAAGAAATTCATGATTGTTAAATAAAATAACGTCAGTACTTTTCCTCAACTGCCAATGTTTGACTAATAATATCTGCTTTCTCTTTTATAAAAAATGTTACCTCTGACTTCAACTTGGTTTTCACTTCTTGGCCGTGCTCAGCACCATCGGCAACCTGGAAAAACCCTAGATTATTTTCAACGAATCGGTTGCTAAAAAATAAAATTAAATACAGCGCAGAAAACGCTTTGCGCATCGTAAGTAGGAAATAAAATTCATAATTACGTGTATAGCAACAAGTAATAGTTATCCAGTTGTTATGCATTACGTGTTTCCGCCGTCCGATCGTGAATTCCCCATTAATACCGAAGTCAAGACAACAGGCGCACAAAATCGATAACGATTTCCAAATTGTGGTAATCGGCGCCATGTTTGCATGAATATTTACCAAATAAAACTGCTTTAATTTTGTTTATATTGACGGTCATAAAGCAATAGAACTGCGAGCGTTTCCTTGTCACCGCCCGCACGAAATCGTAGCTTAGACTTTCTAATTTTTTTTTCTCTAAATTAAGTTTAACAGAAACTCTAAAACAGCTCTAGAATTACACGTAATAAAACGGCTGAACTACCTTGCGGTGATAAAATAAAAATGCCAAAATGGAGGGCTCGTCTGCTCCTAAGAAGATCGGTTGCCATGGAAACATTTACATCAAAGGCACCGACAGCAATTGGACCTTTCTGTAGTCTGCTTATACTGTGCTCAAATCACATGTGATTTGGTTTTGGCGGAAAATTTTACCAGAATCGATGGATTTTGAATGATCAATATCGAATCGAAAATATCGAAAAATTGTACGACCGACCAAAATATAGCAAGCGAGATAACGATTTCATGATCGATGCAAGCTCTAATAATCGACAATCGATTACTTTTGAGTTATGAAGTTTGACAGAGACGAGTTATAGGGCTGATGTTATTATTTCTCATCGCTGTAAAAATTGGGATACCTTCATGCATTCCATAGATTTAGATGTGGACGATTTAATCGAGAATGAGGAAGAAACCAATGAAGCGAAAAAAAAATCGGGAGAGAATGATGATGGGAAGGTGAAACCAGTTAAGAAAACGGTACCTAGAGTAATTTTAAATGCTCAAAGGTATATTATTCGTATTTCTGCATGCTAAATAATAAACTTCATGGCCAATTTGTAATGCTGCAGGCTTTGCGGAGAACGTGGAATTCCTATCTTACCAAAGATTTTCTCTGAAGTCAAGTTTAAAGGTCACGGTTATGAGGTTTGCGAGAGAGACAGCTGATTATTTAAATAAATTTAAAAATAATTTGTGTATTTTATATTGCAGAAACAAAATTTAGATAAACTTTTAAAAACCTTAGGACACTGGTCTCACCGTTTATATCCACGAATGACATTTGACGATTTTATAGATAGAGTGGAATTTCTTGGGACTAAAAGACCTGTTCAAGTGAGTTAATACATTTTTAAGATGCAAAACAATCTTACGGTAATACTGAATGGTATTGTAGACTTGCGTTAAGAAACTCCGATATGGAATGCCTGTTCTGTCAGAAGACTTCATCAGCGAGGAGATAATTGATGAACCAGAATCTCCGAAAAATACTGTTGTAGTTGATGATGACGAATTTGATGCTTTATTCCGCGACATGGCACCCAATACTTATAGCAATGATCCCAGTTCTCCGATTCGCCAAACCAATGTATCGGTAACTATAAATCTTTTATTGCTTGTTTCGTTTTTTGTCATTATTATTATTTTATTAGTCTCAGCTTACTGATGAAGTTCGTGAAAGAATTGCACTTAACAAGCGACTGGCTTTAGAAAAGAGAGCTTCTTTATTATCCAAGTCTTCAGATACTTCGTTGACTGAACCTTCCACTCAAAATGCTACGACTTCTACGATTACATCGGATTGGTTAACTGAAACTGAGGTTTTTGATTTAATGGACAATAACGATTGTTTATGAATATTGTAAGATTTCCATTTTTTAATTAAAAAGATACTATAACAAACAAATAATTAGTATGTCCGTATTTTAATAAATTGTATATCGTGAATATCATTGTATATTAATTACAGTATAGTGTAGCCTACATTAAATAAATTGATCCCATTTAGAAAGCACTTAATTTTGTATGATTTAAGTTTTTTTTGTAGACTTTAGATTTAAATATGAACGGCTATAATAAATGGTTAATGGCCATTAAGTTAATGTTTGTATTCGTGAGATTCATTTTATCTACAGAATTGATTTCATTCACTTTCAATAAAGATAATAAATAGATATTTTAACTGCTGCCATGGCACCAAAAGTACAGTACATGTACAGTATAGTATTAACCATTTAAAATTTCCAGTTTTATCATTTTTAATTTAAACATAACTTTCTATTGGTAAAGTTATGTTTTCGCATCCCTATTCTGACTACAAATTATTTACCGAAATTTTTGGAAATTTTATATAAACACATTCTAACGACGACACCACCCATCATTTTATCCAATTTGTAATTTTCCCAAAAAAAAAATGTATAAAACTGGTTACTTTCAATAACAAAGTTTTTGCAACCCAAATTTCCAGTCACAGTTTACCAATTATTGTCACTGATCCAAATTTAATCCAGCAATGTCTTCTTCATCTCCTCCAATTGCTTTCCAAAAGTCTACAGCAACCTAACCCAAAAATTATTAATTGCAAATCCTGTTATGCTCGAAAATCTTAATATAGAATTATATATCTTTTACCGTACCTTTTCAGCATAAACTTTTCTTTCCTCAAAATCCATTGATTTGGCTTTATCTACGAGTATAAATTATTTAAAACATTCGCAAACATGTCATTATTAGTATTTCATTAAAATTACCTACCTTTCATTATCTGAAATCTTTCAAATAATCGCTCAAATGATTGACTTTCGTCAGATTCAAGAGTTTTTAGGATATTTTCGATTTCTTCGTCATTTTCATCTTTTTGGTGACTACCCGATGCTAATCGAGTAATAAGTGAATAGTAAAATAAAAATATTAATTCATAATTTCAAATTATGTACCTTCATCGTCTTCCTTTGGGGCTTCGATTGAGGTTTTAATATCCGAACACGAACTTACTTCTTCACCTAAAAATTTTTTACTTTAAATTTTAAAAGTTCGGAGTATAATTTATGAAAAAGTTACAATTCTTTACAATTAGTTAACGTATCACTTTTAGGCGACCACATTATAGACTTTTCTAAAGCAATAAAAAATAGCAATAATTAGAATAAAATTAATAAATAATTAAAGGACAGGAAAAAATGGTTTGCGCTATTCGACCTTTCATTATTAAATTCGACCACGTATGAGAGTGAAGTGCTTGGATTATTCTTTCCAGTCCCAACGTTTCAGCAAACTCATCTATTAAATTTTAATTCAAGTACATTAAACAATATAACTTACTTCAATTTTTTTAGTTTACCGTCTGCATCATTCGGTTCTTCGGGGTTTAATTCTACAAGTTCATATCCATTTTGAAGACCCCAATTTTGAATTGTAGATCGTGAAACTAAAGAATTTTCTTTAAAGAAAAAAAATCAATCATATTATTTTACAATACTATACATTAACTTAAAATTAAGAGAGAATAATAGGAGGATTAAGACAGAAGGATAATATTCCTACCGTGGATTAAACATTTTAACCCAATCCAACTTTACCTGTACAGTTATCACAAACCATCAACCGCACATCAGGTTCATAACCATCTATTAAAGAATGCAACATTTTTATTCGGTTGAAAGAAGATTCCTAAATAAATAAACACTGTCAGTTGAATCTAAAAAGATAATTCATTGACACGGTAAAACACAAAAATACCTTACTACTGTCAAATTGCACAACCAAGGCTTGCATATTATCTAAAATAACATCACTTTTACTTCCAAATTGATCGTTAATGACATGACAAAGATGGATATCGGCTGTATAGTATTTTGTTTCAATCTTCCAAGGATAAGCTTGTATACCGCCTTCGTAACATTTCAAGCTATCGGGTAATTTCTCCGTTCTTAAAATTCCTTAAATTAAACAATTTATTCAGTCAACGGTTTTGGAAATAAAAGATTCAAAATTAGGTTTACCTCTAATTAAATCTAATCCGTCAGTATCCGAATAACTGATGACAACCGCATTTGGAGTAGTCATATTTAATATTATTAGAAAAATTTCTGTTTACCGGTTTCACTCAAAAATTCACTGGTTCATTCACAGACCTTGATCTTGGACGCTCAAGCGTCTCGCTACCCGTAGAAGTATACTACGGTAGAGCAGAGCAGGGAGATTCGCAAGACGCCAACCGCTGAGGGCAGTTCGGAATTTCCGGAACCAAAACAATTCATTTTTTTATGACGTCATCTAATTTTTGAAATGGAAAAGTTTAGTTTTTTTTTTTTTCAAAACTTATTTACAGCAATTAATTTTTAAAATTTAAAAATATATTTTTAACAGTAATAATAATTGTTTAAATAAATTTTGCTTAATTTTTTTTTAATCCATAGACTTTTTTTTTTTGATTATTTTAATAGCCGGCAAGTTATTAAAAAGTATAATTAATTTTTTACAGTTTAAAGAATGTTTTTTTTTAAATTAATTACTGTTTAAAACGATTCATAATAATCTGACACTTTTAAAAAAAAAAAAAAAATACTGAAGTTACAAATTTTAATTTATTTTAAATTATCGGAATGAACTTTTATTTTATAAAATACGAAATATTTTGACAATTATTTTTTTATTATAGGCTACTGTAGGCTACATGTTCAGCACAAAATTAGAATTGTTTCTCCCGTTAAAATAAATTAAAATTATACTGTAGGCTACATCTATTTAAAAAGTGAAAGTGTATTCAACTAGCGTATATTTTTATTATTAATAAAAGCAGTGACATTAATGAAACAAACCATCTCTTTTATAAACTTTAGACTAAGTATAATTGTGCACGGTGCAAGGCCGTACCAATTATACTCGTAATCGAAAGTGATAAAAAAATAATAATAACAGTTGCCAAGGACTACAAGTTGAATGCATTATACGCGAAAAACAATTACTGAAACTTAATCTAAACTTTTTACACTATCTAGGATCACCTATTTTTTTCTCTCTCTCCAAACAGACTACAGTATATTGCAACTATGAAATTTCTTGGAGTATTTTTTCCAGACTGGCTTGTAGTCGTTGGATTTTTATTAACAATTGTATATTGGTAATTAATTTTATTAGTAATGTTATTTCAATATTAATACCGTAATAATAATTATTAATGTAAAAAATAAAACTCTTTAGGTATCTTACTTGGAACTTTAATTATTTGCAAAATCGTGGTATCCGTTGTCCTCCACCGATTTTATTTTTTGGTAATTTGTTAACTGAAAGAAATAAAGTAACTTTTACATTCAATAATATTAATGTTAAGGGATCATAAATATACAAACTTTTTAAGGTAATTCGAGACGAGGATATTTTAAAAGCAAAGCGATATGGAACTGTTTATGGGTAATTAATTTATGCTAAAAAAATAAAACTTTTTAAAAAAAAATTGTTTTTCAGGTTTTACGAGGGAAGGAAGCCAACGATTAGAATTGCAGAACCAGATTTATTAAGAGAAATACTGACCAAACAATTCGATAACTTTACTGACAGAAGAGTATGAAATAAATTTGTTAATATTAGATAGTCTTAATTAATTAAGTATATAAAATTAACAGAAAATTGAATTCGGTGAAAAAGACACCATAATCAAAAAATTTCTCAATTTAATTAATGGTGCGGAGTGGAGACAAGTTCGAAATGTCATGACACCTACGTTTACAAGTGGAAAATTAAAAAAGGTAAAACACTAGAATTTTAAGCAACTAAGCATCGAAAACTGGTACAGTAATAATAATAATAATATTTATAGATGGGTCCATTAATCGAAGAAGCTGTCAACGATTTAATTGAAATTCTTAAAGAAAAATCGAAATCTAAAAGCAGCGTCGATTTGAAAAGGTAATTAATAAAATTAAACTTTAAATAAATAATAATTAAAAGATTTTTTTTTTTGGTACTAATTATAATTAATGTATCACGTCACTACGTATAACGTAAATATAAAATAATAATAAAAAATTATTTTTTATAGTCAATTTGGAGCGTTGATAATGGACATTATTGCTACATGCGCATTTGGAATGCGAATAAATTCGCAGAAAAATCCGAATACGCCGTTTGTGCAGTATGTTAAACAGCTCCCAGCCAAAAGAAACATTTTTAATGCCACTATCATGAGTAAGACAAATTAATTTGAACACTCTTAAAATAAACGTAATGTGACCATTATTATTATTAAAGTGATGATCCCTGGTTTCATACGAAAAGCGTTCAATCTCAGTCTTCCCGGGTTGGATGAAAAAACGATTAATTTTTTCAAAAAAGAGATTATGGAAGTGATTAAACGTCGAAAGGAAAATAACGTGGTAAATATTATCAAATAACAATACATCATAGTAGGTTAACCAAATACCGGTCCATAAAATTAAAGTTTCGCAACGATTTTCTACAACTCTTGTTAGAAGCTCAAAAAGGAGAGGATTCAGAGTTGACGAACCAACCAAACTTAAAAAAAGGTTAAAATAAACCATATTTTTTTAATTTTTTTTAAAAATGGAAAATAATAATTTATGTACCGGTTATAGTATTAACGATTGACGGGGTGGTAGCGCAGTCAATTTTATTTTTATTGGCCGGATTTGAAACAATATCCACTGCTTTGGCCATCGTTTGTTATCAATTGGCTATTAACGAAGAAATTCAAGACAAGTTATCCAGTGAAATTGATGAAGCATTTTCGGAACACAATGTAATTACAATGCGCATGCATTTAATTTTTTTTTTTTAAATGTACCGGTATTTAATTTTGTTTTTTATTAAGGGTCAAATAAACTACGAAATTTTGCAGAGCTTGCCTTATTTAGAAATGGTGCTGATGGAGTCATTACGATGGTTTCCTCCCGCATTTAGGTAATTAACTATGCATAATTATTTATTTTATAGAAATCATTTTTAAAAAATCTGAACCCTACAGGACTGAAAGAGAATGCGTTCACGATACCCAAGTAGGCAATTTTAAAATCGAAAAGGGTACTTTGATATCGATTCCTATCCACGCTATTCATCATAACGAAGAATATTATCCCAATCCAAAAAAATTCGATCCGGAAAGGTAGAACTAATATTATTATTCGAACTACATTGAATTTCATATATATTTTTTTTTATTAACTAGATTTAGTAAAGATAATAAAATGAATATTAACCAATATGCCTTTTTACCCTTTGGAGTGGGGCCTCGAAATTGCATCGGAATGAGGTTTGCTATTATGGAAGCCAAATATATTTTAGCTCATCTTGTGCACCAGTTTAAAATATTAAGATGTGCAGAAACCAAAGTAAGCCTTTTTTTTTGTTGCAAAATTTGTTTTAATCATTACAAAATATTTTTCATATTTTTCTAGGAGCCATTGCAGATTCCTCCCAATTTAACTTCAATCATCTCTGTAGCGGGAGCTTGGACTAGATTTGAAAAGAAATGAAACCAACTTATTCCTTATACTTAGTCATTCAATATAATTTGATTTGTACCAAGCATTTTAATCTATGCATCGCGGTTTACAATGATAATTAATGTACTGTATTTTCAAATTCAGATTGAAGGTTATACATACAGCATTTTCAAATAAATTACGGAATAAAAGTCCATAACATTGCTTTTAAATTAATTGCACATTTTTTTTTTACCCCTACAGCATTTTATGCTGTAGGGTGCAAGAAGCTTCAGGTACTGTCCCACCTATGGTACCCAACCTCGATGTGAAATTGGCTTCTCAATATAGACTGCACTTAAGTCTGAGTTAACCCTCAGGAAGCTAATTAAGCAATCACTCACTAGTCCTTACTTAGCTTGGAAGGACAGTTAACTCTCAATATAATGATAATCAAATCGAAGCTGTAACATTAATTGAAGATAGGAAGAGTAAAAAACTGTAGTTAAAATAGTAGCAAAAATGTATGAAAAAAATACAACACATCCAGAAAAAGATAATCATGTCAGTATTAAAAATGCTATAAAAATAATATTAACAACAGTTAAAGAAATACAGTAAAAGAAAAATGCTTAATTACCTTTAAATTAAACCGATGAATGCACTGTGTTTATTCTTTTTGAAAAAAGCAATAACCATCGTTCACCATATCCCTTTTTCGCATTTTGCCTAACATATGGGTGATATAATTATCCCGATATATTGTGGGAAGATATATTTTACAATTATTAATGAGTTGTGCTGCATATGCCTACATGTATATTTATTATAAATTTTTTCTACCCTACGGGGTGACATTTAAATAAACAAATGATAATAATGAAGAAGATATGCTCAATTAAAAAAGTTAATTCCTAGAAAATAATAAAATTCTAAAATAATGCGGCCAACATACAGCAATTATGATTCACAACCTTTTAAATATTAATATTATTTTAGTACATAATTATTATTGTAACTTTGATTATTTTTTTTTTTAAACAAAATTATCTTGAGATCTTTTGACGAAATTATTTTTTATTATTCATTATACCGTAATGCACAAAATTAAATTTTGTTTTGCAGCTAAAATAAATTTATTCAATATGCAAAGATTTTTTAGCTTACGTGTTGAATAATTATTCATAAAGACAGCAATATTATTGAATCAAATCATTTCTTTTATAAACTTTAGACTAAAAAGTATTAATTGTGCAATGCTCGTTCATGTTGTCTGTCAAAAGTGATAAAAAAAAATAATTACAGTTGCAAAGGTCCACCACCGCAAGTGGTACGCATTACACGGGAAAAGCAATAATTTCTTTTACTGTAATTTAATCCAAACTTTTTCCACCAACATTACCTGTTTGTTTCGCTTTTTCAAACAGGCAATATTGCAACTATGAGGCTTCTTGGAATAATATTTGTTCCGGACTGGTTTGTAATCGTTGGATATTTATTATTAATTGTTTTTGGGTAAATTTAATTAATTTTTTAGAATGCTATTTTAATATTAATAATAATAATAATTATTAACAAAAAAAAATGTTTTAGGTATCTTATTTGGAACTATGGATATTTCCAAAATCGTGGCATCCCTTGGGCTACGCCTTTTATATTTTTTGGCAGTTTGTACACTGATCTAAATAAAGTAACTTTAGCCCGTATTAAAATTAATATTACGAGATAATAAATATAAAAAAATAATAAGGTCCTTCGAGAAGAAGATATTTTAAAAGCAAAGAAATATAAATCCGTTTATGGGTAATTATTAATTTATGCAAAAAAAAAAAACTGATAAAACAAAACTTAGGCTAAGACAAAAAATTGTTTTTCAGGTTTTTCGAGGGAAGAAAGCCGACGATTAGAATTGCAAAGCCAGATTTATTAAAAAAAATACTGACCAAACAATTCGATAACTTTACTGACAGAAGAGTATGAAATAAATTTGTTAATATTATAGTCCTAATTAAGTTTATAAACAGATGTAAACTATTACTTAACAGACAATTGAATTAAAAAATGACACCATAAGAAAAAAGAATCTCTGTTTCATTAATGGTGCGGAGTGGAGACGAGTTCGAAATGTCTTGACACCCGCGTTCACAAGTGAAAAATTAAAACAGGTAAAATATTAATACAAATTTAAGTATCTAAGCATCAAAAACCGGTACAGTAATAATAAAAATAATACTGTATTAATTTTATAGATGGGTCCATTAATCGAAGAAGCTGTAAACAATTTAATTGAAATTCTTGAAGAAAAATCAAAACGTAACATCAGCGTCCATTTACAAAGGTAATTAATACTTTTAAGCTTTAAGTAAAACATTCTCCAATTCTCTCAATGGTATTAAAGTACCACACTATCAAATGCTATCAACTTAGGTAAAATTTAAAAAAAAAAAACCTTAAAATTTTATAAATTTTCAAGTAATATAAATTTTAATAACTAACTAAAAATAGTTACCGGTAACTGTCTCATAAATGTTTTCTACAGTAAACTTAGATAATATACAATAATTAACCATGCAATTTTTATCTATCATTAGGCATATGCAGCTTAAATAATTAGCTCATAAAAAATAATACCGGTAATAAAAAAATCCCTTAATTTTTTTTTATAGTCAATTTGAAGCGTTGGTAATGGACATTACTGCTACATGCGCATTTGGAATGAAAATAAACTCGCAAAAAAACCCGGAAACGCTATTTGCGAAGAATGTTGAGCAGCTTCCATTAGAAACAATCTCTTTTATAGAAACAATCTCCTTTAATGCAATTATAACGGGTAAGAAATTTTAGTTTTTACACATTAAAAAGAAAACCTAACATGGCATTTATTATTCTAGAGATGATGCCTAATTTCATAAAAAGATGGTTCAATCTCGGCCTTCCCAAATTAGATAAAGAAACGGTTAATTTTTTCAAAGACAGGCTTATGCAAATAATTAAAACTCGAAAAGAACAAAACGTGGTAAATATACAGTATATAAATAACAAAAATAAATAATTATTGTCAGTTAACTAGATGTCGATGCTTAAATTGTAATAGGTCTGCAACGATTTTCTTCAACTCTTGTTAGAAGCTCAGGAGAGAGAAGAATCAGAGTTGGCGAAACAGCCTAATTTTAAAAAAGGTTAAAATAAATCGCTTTTCAATTTAAAAAGAATCTAAAATCCTAATTTATGCGTGTTTAGTATTAACGATGGACGGAGTTTTAGCGCAATCAATCACATTTTTACTGACTGGATTACCAAAAGTTACTATGGCGTTGACAATCGTTTGCTATCAACTGGCTCTTAATGAAGACATTCAAACCAAACTATCCAATGAAATTGATGAAGCCTTCTCGAAACACAACGTGATAACGAACGCGTGTTTTCAATTTTTACAAAGAATGAATTTGTTTATTTTGTTTTATTCAGGGTCAAATAAACTACGATATTTTGGAAAGCTTGCCGTATTTAGAAATAGTGTTGATGGAGTCATTACGATGGTTTCCTCCCTGGTTCAGGTAATTATTTATATTAAATAATCTGCATACAAACAACTAATTTTCTTGAATCTGCGCAAAAGGATTGAACGAGTGTGTGTTAACGACACCAAAGTAGATACCGGTACTGGTAATTTAAAAATCAAAAAAGGCGATTTGATATCGATTCCTATTCACGCTATTCATCACAACGAAGAACATTATCCTAATCCACAAACATTCGACCCGGAAAGGTAAGACCCAAATATTTTTTACTTTTAATGTCAACGTTACAATCTTTTTTTTTTTTTCTTTTCATACCGGTACCTAGATTTAGCAAAGATAATGAAACGAAAATTCCCTCACACGCCTTTTTACCATTTGGAAAGGGACCTCGAAATTGCATCGGAATAAAATTTGCTATGATGGAAATCAAATTTATTTTAGCGCATCTTGTGCACCAGTTTAAAATATTAAGATGTGCAGAAACCACAGTACGCCTTTTCCTACAAAATCTGCCTTAATTGCAAAATATTCTCATCTTTTCCTTCCCTACAGGAGCCATTGCAAGGTCATCCCGCGTTCACTGCATTGGACTTGGAATCGGGAGTTTGGGTTAAATTTGAAAAGAAATGATATACCGGTACGTTACCAACTTATATTGCTAAATAATATGTCACTCCAAGATCTTAAATTTATTTTTGTGGGCGCTATCCCTTTTCTTAAATGCGCAGAAATTTACATCGCACGTTTAGAATAATCCTATTTAATGATAATGCATTTTCAACTATTTACACTGTTTACAGCATTTTGAAATAAAATTTATAAATAAAAAAAAAAATTTAAAAACAAAAAGTTCATAAACTCGATTTAAATAAATAAGAGCATTTTCTTTTCCACGGAAGAAAAATTAAAGCAATGCCCATACGTTATAAGAAGAACCACGCTACGAGTTCTGTTCCTCGGACTTATCCCTACTCTCAAGTTCGTAAAAACACAATTACTGTTTTATTTTGTTCTGGGGGAGTGAAGATAATGCAAATACCCCCACCCTTTCTCTACAATAGTTACAAGTACGGTCGCAGGTTACAAAAACGGCCCATAAACTTTATGACACAATAGAGGGTACGTAAGAGGTATGCCACTAATGGAGCGAGTTCTTCCTATCTTAATTTCTTAAAATGTAATACAAAAAACTATAAAAATTAAGTGTAAGTTATTCGATAACAGTCTGCATAAATACAAAACAACACCGTTTTCTATATGATAATTGTATTTGTACACGACACCTACTGCATACATAATTACAGTATATCGCCTTTAAAAAATACATTGGTTCCAGGTTTTACCTAAGAATTATCACCGCGCAGTATGTCACGCACTCAGATCAGTCACAGTTTCGTAATAATAATCACTTTTTTGAAAATCAAATGAAGTTTTTCGGCGAGATTTGTTCCATTTCGCTAGCACAAAAACACCGACACTAACAAATACGGCTAAAATAACACTGGTTAAAACTATGGAAAACAGCACAATCTCGAGATACCGCGATCGAAAGAAATCTATCTTCGTGAAATAAGCCGCAGCTAAGTTTGAAATCGTACTCTTATTTCCATCTCGATCTCTCACCATAACGGCGAAATAAATAACCGGATCAGACTTTTCTTGTACCTCGTATACCACATCTTTCGGCAGAGCAATAACCATCGAATGAACTGCATTGACTGAGGATTCGTTTAGAACGACAAAATCATTCATGCTAATATTAAAATAACTCCGAAGAAAAGCTGGATCCTGATGATAACGCAACTCAAAAGAAGATTCTAATTTGTTATTTAAAACAAAAAGATATTAGTAATTCGATATACTAGAAATTCTAGAAATGTTATTATTTTACCATCGTTATGCATCCATTCTAACCAAACGATACCGCAATCTTCAATAACGTTAATAATTTTCAAATTTAGCGGCTGGAATTCTTCCGAGGAAATTGTTATTTCACTTATATTCAAATTAGATGAAGAAATATTAGTCGCAATCGAATTCGCCTCAGGATAAAATTCAAAAAATGTCGTATTTGACTGTGGTACTATTGCACGCTCATTAACGTCCAAATTGTATCCTGGACTTTGAGCACTCGTTACATTCTCAACGAAGGAAATATTTTTAATTTGCATCTCATTTGAATCGCTATCTTCCGTTTGATTAGCGTGGTTTCCATTTAAAGTTATTTCGCTCAAATTGCCACCAAAAGTGAAAACAATTCCGCACAACACGAGAAACGCTTTAATACATACGCCTTGTGCGATGTTTTTGAACATGGCGAAAATTTGACAGTTGTCCAAAACGTTTCGAGTAGACTCTCACACAAATTCCCCGACTAGATGCGCGCGTTAACGAAATGTATTTTGTATCCACATTATACTTTTAAAAATCTCTCAACTAATCCACAGCTCAAAAAGAAATTTTCCACAGATCCTTGGTAACTCCCGAACTATTTGAAACTCGTAAAGCTATAGAAAAACTGACTGTACGGCATTGAAAATTCTATTAGCTGTACTCGAGGTGATAAAACCTCACGTCATCATTTGATTGCAGGTTTTATCGCTTACTAAAACGTCACAATAATATTGAAAACTTAATTCAATGAGGCGCATTCGTGCTGAATTTTGCGTCAATGAATTAAATTAGAAATTAAAATTCCTGCTAACTTCCTACACGAACAGCCACATTTTTAAGGTTAAAATTTCCCACTCTCTATTATTAATAATAATTCGTATTTACTGACATTTTCAATTTCAAATGTTAACTTTTTACTTTCAAAAACTACAGATATTAAAATCATTGATGTAGGTTAATTTATTCAATTTTTACTAATTATGTATTTTTCGGCTTCGCTTAATAATTCTTGCATGTCTTTATAATCGGTTATTAATTGATTAGCCGCGTTTAAGGATAACCATTTAAAATCTTGATGTTCGTCAGATAATTTTACTGGCGTTTGATTATTTTTCAAACACGCCAGCCAATAAATAACGCGCTTTGGTTTGCTTCTTACGTTGTAATTCAATTGCTTTTCAAATTCCCAATCAATATCTAAATCTTTACTTTCGAGACCTGCTTCTTCTAAGGTTTCTCGTAACGCTGCGTCACGTTCACTTTCGCCATTGTCCACGTGGCCTTCATCATTTCAATAATACAGTATTTATTAATGCGCCTATTATTTGTTAATTAAATTAAAAAAAGGTGCTGCATAGTTTTTTTTTACCTTTAGGGGGTGTCCAATGATGTTTTCCATACGAAGTTTGCATTAAGAGATACTGGACTTCCTCTTGCAAACGTCTGTAAATTATTAAACCGCTGGCACGAATCATCTTTCACCAGTTTTTTCTTCCGGGAATTAAAACAAATTTCTGAAAAAAATAAAAATAAAATTGAAAACCGAACTTATAAACGGGTTTTTTTTAAATTTAAATTACTGTATATGCAAATCAATAACTTTATGATTCTTAAATTACTGTACATTTTTTGTACAGGTCCGAAAATGGTTAATATAATCAAAAATGATAAAAAGTCATTAATTACATGTATAGCCTACTGCACATTTAAAATTTAACTTGAATGACTGTGGGAAATTTCAATTTTTTTATTAAAAATTACGAGGGGATTAGAGAACATTAGATAAAATTAAAAATGATCTTTGGATTTGTCCGCAATCACAGTTTTACTAATGTCAAGGAAAAATAATTCAAAAACGATGCCCGTCAAAACAAACTTATAATTTATTTATAGTGTCACTTATTTCATACTCCAGTATTTGTGAATATTTATTTGAAAGTACTGTACGAGTAGATAAAAATCCCCAAATCGAAACTAAAATTTCACGTAAACATTTTTTTTTATTACCGGTATAGAAAAAAAAATTTATTTAATATAATTTTCATAAAAGCAGAGTAGTTAAAAAGTGGTTTGACGCATCCTCAATGGGTGGAAATTTGGAATGCATAAAAATAAGCTTTAGCTAAATTCTTAATTTTCTAAGCAAAAGTTTCATTCCCCGTGCGCATAATCTTAGCTCAAGCTCGAATTTCGCTAACAATTGGAGCTTTAGCTAAGATTATGCACACGGGAAATGAGGCTTTTGCTTAGAAAATTAAGATTTTAGCTAAAGCTTATTTTTATGCATTCCACCCAACGTACAGTAGATTTTACCCTGTGACAAACAATTATTGATTTTGAACTATGCTCGTCTCGAAATTGTTTTGATCCGCACGAAAACTATTAATTAACTTTTAAAAATAGAATTTTTCTACATCAGAAAAAAAATGAATGAAAATAAAATTTTAATAGCAGTATTTAACCAGCAGCGACTTCGTTCATTATATTGTGTTTAAATAAAATAATAAGTAGCAATAACTTGCTCTGGATAAATATTCCGATTTACAGTACGGTACAGGAAAATTATACGGTAGGCTACATGTAGTCTAAAAACTGACAATTTAAAAAAATGTACCGTATATAAATTTATACTGTATATTAAAATAAAAATACCGGTAACAATTTAAAAACCCTACAGTATTTGTAGCCAATAAGAAACATAAAGACATAAAACAGCATGTAATCTGCTGCAATAAAATTATTATTTTATCGCAACCTCGTATGATCAACCTGATCGAACTGTAGACATTGGCATAAGGTTGTCGAAAACCGGTACTATTTGTTGATTAATCAAATATTTTGATTATACCGGTACCGTTATCCAATAGGGGGGAAAAATAAATCACGAACTAACATCTTAATTCCCGAGAATAAAATTATATTCAAAAATATAATGCTGAATCTCATTATAATATTTGTTAACGTTTTCAATAAAAAAATATATAAAATTTTTATGAATTTTATGGAAAAAAAAAATTAAATTTTTTTTGAATAATAATTAACGATAATAATTATTATTATATTAAATCAGACAGAGTTTATCATTGGAATTTGTTCAATGATCCGTGATTATTTTAAATCACGAGGACGAAGAATGAACGATTATTTCCAAAAAAAATTTTGAATAAAACGCTTGAGGATTTAAAATAAATAACGTAGTATAATGTTGTTTATTGCAAAATACACAAGTTTCACCTCTGTACTATTCGTGTATTTTGTACTTTGAACTGTATGTCATCAAAAAACGTCACAGAAAAAGCGAAGTCTGGCAGTATAAAAAGCCCTGCCAACGCCGACAGAATATCACAAATCATCTCTCGCTTCAGCACAACTCAGTTAAAAGCTTTAGTTGTAAGCACATTCAATTTTTTTTTATGTATTTAAGTTTATTCTTTTTTTGCCGTGTTTTAACGAGTGGTTTTTTTTTTAATCTCTTAAAGAAATGTACCGAAGAAGCCTAGAAATGGAGCAAGCTCAACAAGAACAAGACCGGGAACAGGATTGCACCTTCCTTAGCCGAGTAACCAAGTTACCGGTAGTCCGATCGGCGATGGATAGTACCTTGGATATCTATCAAAAAGCTAAAGAATACAACGGATTAGTTGGCATCGCTTTGAACGGCGCCGAAAAAACTGCTTTAATTGCTTCGGAACGAGCCAAGCCAGTCCTTGCGAAGTTTGAAACTCAAAGTAAGTATTTCTTTATATAAATCAAATTTTTTAAATGCGTAGCCTACGTTAGTATTTAAAAATAGAACTGTCAAAACGTAATTAGTTTGGTCTTTGAAGCGGAGACTACTCCGCTCGATCTCCAATGTCAAGATTTTAATTTCAACCAGATTAAATTTTTGGAACAAAGTGCGAAAAACTTATTTGTCCCGATTCTCTTATTTCAGTTGAATTTGTAGACGTTTTGGCCTGCAAGACTTTGGATAAAATCGAACAATCGATGCCGATCGTTACGAAAACTCCCAAAGATATTATGGCTGAATCGAAGAAGTTGTACGACGATACCATCGTCAAGCCAGCTCTGAATAAAATTAACAACGTTAAAGAATATGGTATGGGAAAAGTAACGGCTCTGAAAGATTACGGCGTTCAAACTGCGACGACTTTGGCTGCGACGAAATACGGGCAAGCAGTGACTGAAGCGGTGGATGACTTGTTGCTGAAAGCCGACGTTTACGTGGAAGATTACTTGCCAGCCAAATTCGGAGAAGGGGAATGCGGTAATAAAAGCTTTATTTTTTTTTGTACATGCAGTATAATTTTTATTTTAGAAACCGCGAAATTGAATCCTGAAGCCAGCACGCTCGAAAAGGCAACCCTGCTCTCTCAAAAGCTTCACCAAAGACTTGTGCGCCACGGCGAAATCCAACTTAAGGCTACGAAAGCTAGGGCTGATGAGATCTTGGCTCACCTCCACGCAGTGGGAAAAATGGTAAAATTTTGACTTTTTTATTTTAATTATTTGTATTTTAATCCAATTTTGATTTTCTTTTTAGATTAACAACTTAAATTTGAAAGATACCCCCAAAGCCATTTACGAGCATGCCAGCGCGGCTAACGCCAAATTAATTGCCATGTTGCTGAAAAAAGTGGAAGATGTAGAAAATCTCGAAAACGTAACACATTTGAAACTTAAATTATTTCTGTACACCTAATCCAAAATTTCTATTCTTTTTTTAAAGCTTTCTATGGACCAAAAATTGTTTTTAGTGGCTAAAGATTTAACTGTTCAGCTCCATCAAAACTACCAGAAAGTGTCTACTACTTTAACCATGTTGCCTGCTAGGTTCCAACCAAGAATTCAACAAGTTCAAAGTTACGTAATGGATGTCTACGGACAATTTTCTAACGTAAGAAATTTTGCATTACATTAATCATTTATTTGTTCTAACTTTTGGTATATCTTGTAGGCAAAGTCTTTCGATGAAGTGTCTAACGTGGTCCTCGTTCAATTGCAGGACGGCGTGAAGAAACTTCACAATATCTACGATGAACTCTACGATTACGTTTTCACAAATCGAGCGATCTCCTGGATGGTAGGTCCCATGGAATAAGCATTATCTAATACTGCTAAATTTCTTTAATTTTATACTCATAAATTTAATTTTAATTAACTTGTTTTTAATTAATGCTGTTAAAAAAAAATTTTGCTTGCCTTGCTTTATTTGTTTGAAATAAAAGTTTCCCACTGTTAATGCTTGCCTTAACTTAATAATTGTGCACGAAACTACTACTCTCGCGTTCAAAAACAAAAAAGCGAATGCATGTCCACAGCAATTCAATGTGCCACTTGCAGTAATCGCCTCCATAATTTCTTTTTTTTTAGACCAAAAACGAGAGAGAAGTAGTTTCGAATGGCTCTGTGCCGCAAAATGCTGACAATCCTGAGAACGAAACTGCCGAACAATCAAATTCCGAATCTCTCTACCGAGTTGACGAATCGTCGCAGACCACAAATACTGACCACGAACAGCAGTCGCATGAGGAAAATGCCCCGCAAGACTCTTCCAGCGAGCAAGCCTCGTCCGACCATCAAAGTCAAAATTTTCACGAAAACTAAGTCCAAACCATAGTTTCTAATCTTAAACTTTCAATCGAGTGAAATTATTTATACAACCATTTCTACATATACAAATTTCTAGTTTTTTTTGTTACGCTTTATAAAGTCTTGTATTGCACAGTTTTGTAAATCGCTATTCCTCCGTGCATTTAATTAACCGTAATAATCAATATTTTTTTAACAATTTTATTGCCTATAATTTTATAGGCAATGGATTTCAACGTAAAACGAAGCAATTTCTTCGAGCTCAAACCAGAAACCTATTACCACAAACATGATTCCAGTTCGCGGGAAAGGCTCGAAGACCAAGATTCATCTGATGAACATTGTCTGGAACTTTTCATTAAGCCAACTTACTATAACGATAATTTTCTAACAATGTAATTAATTTTTTAACCTTAGCTTTTTTTTAAAATAAAATACCATGTTACTTGTAATTATTAGCGTCTTAATTTTTTTTCTTACTTGTTCATAACGATGAGCCGAAACGTACGCGCAATGTTTCCCCAGCATCGCCAAAAATAGATGTGCCGATCTATATTTAGATAACCTTGCATCATGTGTTATCTTACATTTAAAACCTTTCGAACTTGCGACTCGATTGAAGTAATATTTTTTAAATCCCTCAAAATGGTGTCTCACGAATATGACTGGCAAACTCGAATGGGTAAAATTTCTCAACGAGGTGCCTACATTCTCCAACACGGCTGGAAAAGCGATGTTCAATTCTTCGTCGGACAAGATTCGAGTCAACAACTTTTTCAAGGTACTGTATTTTAAAATGTGATAATTGAGAGAAAATTATTTTTCAAATTTTATTTCGAACCAAAATTGTTTTTAGCCCATAAATTAATCTTGGCCATGTCGAGCCCGGTTTTCGAAGCCATGTTATTCGGCGAGATGGCGGAAGATTCGTCTAAACCTATAGTTATTCCAGATATTCACCCTGAAGCTTTTCAATCACTTCTCCAGTACAGAACACTGTTTATTTATTTTTTACAAAAATATTATGTAGGATACCATATTTTCTTTTTTTTTTTTTTAATACGCAAAATTAAAAATCCGGACGGAACAATTTTTTTAAAGTATTTTTTCCCCTCCCTATCTTATTTTTTTTTTAAAAAAAAAGAATTTCTTATAAATTGCTTATAAATTAATACTATTTTTAAAAACTTAATGAAGAAAAGAATCTTAAAAATTATATTTGAATCTTCGAGAAGAGATCAAGAAAAATTTTATTTGTACTGTAATTTAATTATTATACTTATTTAACAAGAAAAAATTGCTTTTAAAAGATTACACCTAGACCTGGCTTTGCATCGTCATAATTATTTTCGTTTTACATCATTAAATTTTAAACCAGCGGATTTCGCTACTCTATTTTGTCTTTTCAAAGTTTCATAATTATTTGCCAAATTGTTCGATTATTATGGTTTTTAAAAGTTTAACTTTCATATTAACCAGAAGTTTTTCATGTACATGTAGCCTACGTAACATTATTAATATTATTGGTAATTTACCGTAATTGTTTCGATTATAATTACTCTGTTTTGATTTCACAAATGAAATCTACTGGTAGAAAATGGTACCGTACGTATGTCGAGAACTCATCTTCGGTATTTACGAACCTTTCCTCATATTTTGGAAACACATTTGCGATGCAAAAGCCAGGTCTATAGCTGAACATATTAAAATAATATAGAAACTCTATCCGGATCCAAAAACTCAGACATAATAATATGGTAACCTAGAATATTTAATTGAAACGTTATAATAACCCTCATTGATCTGATTTAGATACATTTACACGGACGAAATCGTCCTTCAAGCAGTTGATAAAGCCGTGGAATTATGTTACGCCGGGAAAAAATACATGCTACCTCAACTGGTCCGTCAATGCACGCAATTCATTTGGAAAGATCTCTCTCCCAACAACGCTTGCCGCGCTTACGAATTCGCCAAACTATTCGACGTACCTTTCCTCAAAGACAAATGCATCAACGCTTTCAAAAGCTACACCGAAGACGTATTAAAGAGTCCGGATTTCGTCGACATTTCGGCCGACACTCTAAGCGCCATTTTGTCTCAACAAGAAATGACCATCAGTTCGGAAAAGTTGGTGTTCGACGCCGTGCTCACCTGGGCGAAACAAGAAGGCGGCAGACGAGAAATTGAGATTAATTCGAAAAGTTTGCGCGCCATTTTAGGAGAAATTTTATACGCCGTAAGATTTTTCGCCATGACCCCGGCGGAATTTACCAGCGGCCCGGGTGTGTCGGGAATATTTAACGACGAAGAAATGTTAGCTATTCTTATGAATATTTCAATGCCAGGAATTAAAGCCTTACCTCAATCGTTGAACGGGATCCGCATCAATCCAGCCAAGCGCCACAAGTGCAGAACGCGTTATTATTGCGCTTTGAGTTATCCTTCTTGTCCCGAAGTTCACGTGCGTTTGGCGCAATCGCCGGTCATTACCGAATTACGATTATTCGTCGATCGAGATATCTTTTTTCACGGGATCGTCTTCAACAGTCAGGTTCAACAATCCGCGCAGACCGGCAAAACAGCTGAAATCGTCGACTTTCGAAAGTCGTCACTGGTGACGTCACCCAGTTTCGAAGAGGTTCTGACGTCATCATTTCCGCTCCTCACCAACGAGAGCTCGGAGAGCGGGTATTCCGAAAATTTATTATTGCAACTTTGTAGCGCCGAATCCGAGCCCTTAGTTGAGACCCGATTTTCGAAAAAAGTGAATTGGGACGAAAAAGTTGAGGTTACGGTCGAACAGCCTTATTTAATTCGCCGTCACACTGGCTACGTATTGCGCTTGACATTTGGATCGGTAGGATCCTACAAACGTTACACTGAATTAATGGGTCCTTCTGAAAATGACGGAATTCATATCACTTGCTCCTACGTGAATGGCTTTTTAGTAGCTGTTCACACCATTATATTTAGCCGCGCTGATCTTCCTCAAGTTACCTTGAGCACGCTGAGATCAGCATCTTGCTCCAGCGTTACTCACACTTCTGGCGATGTATATTTATCGCCGAATAATTCTCCCGCGAACGGACATCTATCTTCGTAAATTTATTATTTATACGTTAAGCATTTACGTTAAGTCATGACCATAAAGAACGAAAAAAAAATATTTATTTTTTACCAAAATTGATCCCCTACCTACGACACCGTTAATACATTTTATTTATAAGATTCATTTTAATTTTTTATCGCTGCCGGTTTTTTATCTTTAACCGTTTTTGCTATGGTTTTATTTAATCCTGTATATTTTTGACGATCATCTCTGCAAAAATATTTTACATTAAAAAAATAAAATAAAAAAAAAAAATGAAATAAAATAAAATGAAAACTCACTTGCTCATTTTAACTTTATCTCGGCAACCTTTTCCACCTTCCCAATGTCCTTTAAGAGATTGAGTCATGTTAGAGGAACATATTGAGCAAGGTTTATTGGAGAAAGGCTACAAAAAAATATATTTAGATTAGATGGTTAAAAAAAAATAAAATTTGTTGCAATTAGTTAACCTGTTCCTTTCCACAAAAACCGCAAATAACTCGATTAGCCAATTTCATTTCGTGTTCCAATTCTTTTTCGTTATGACATAAATCACACGGATATGCTTTACCACAGCATGGAAATCTATTCGATTAATTAATTTAATAAAATTATTATTCTGAGCAAAATCTATGAAAGAAATAAGCATTATCTAAAGATTCTTACCTAAACCATCTGTAACTTTTCTTATAATGTTTGCAAGTTCCATTGTTTGGAAGTGGTTTTCCTTCTTGAATTGCTGGATCTTTCACTTTTTTATTCAATTTTTCTAACTTTATAACATTCACTGGATCATTTCCTATTTGTATACAGCACAATTTAAATAAACTTACAAATCAACTAGATTTTTAACCAAATAATATTACCTGCAACCATCCCCGGTCTCAAGATCTGAAATTTAAATGATCCCACTAGCAAATCGAGTTTAACGTTGCATCCAAAGCACCAATTATTCCACATTTGACTGTAATGAATTCCCTAAATTTAAAAAATAATTATTATATATATTAGCTTAAAATATTGTAACTTTTCTTATTTACATTCGCGCTTTTCTGTTTGTCGCAATTTAAACAAGAAATGGAAAAAGTTGAGTCGACAACTGGAAGATCAAAAGCCTGACATCCTTCGAGATCGAGATATCCTACAACATCTGCGTGTTGATGAATCATGGCCGGTCGAAATGTGATCATTTGATTCTGATGACATTTTGTGCATGGAACTAAATTCTTTCTTCGAGGCGCCGCAAAAATATCGTGATGAGCTTTACATCTCGCGCATTGAATAGTTACTTGAAGATTTTGGCAAACGACTGCCCCGACGTTTTCACCTAATTGAAGGTTGATCCATTTGATTTCAGTTCCTTTTTTTGATATTTGTAACAAGTTCATATCATTTATGGGAACACATTCATTTTCGTTTGATCGATTGTGTTCATCGAGTGCGTTAATATCTTGCACCGATGAATTATTCAATTGATTATTTTCCTCATCTACTTCCTTAGCTGCAGTGGTTGGCGTAGCGTTGGATTCAAATCCAGGCAGCTGATTATAAGGCACAAATTCAATTCCAGCTGCTTTTGCGTCCACATGTTTTTTAGTCTATTTAAAAACCGTTTGTAAAACAAAAAAATCAATTCATCAAAAAATAATTAAATAAATAACCTGTTTAAGACCCGCAGTAAAAATTTCTTCCAAATTTTTATCGAACCAGTTCAAAAATGGTCGAAACATTAATTCCACGATTCCTTTCTCAACATTAATTTCTTGACGAGCTTTCAACCAATTAAAAATAAAATCTTGAATACATCTAAATTAAATAATAATAAAGTCAAGCAAAAAATATACAATAATGAATTTGTGTTCTATATACTTTGTTAAAGTCAATGGCAGTTCTTCATTATCTTCACAATTCAATTCCAAGGTAAATACCTATGAAAAAAAAAATATATTAATTTAAACATTTTTACAAAATAAATTTTAAAGTAAACTAAAATTCTTACTTGTTTCGGATAATCTTGGGGATAATTTATTCGAATGACCACTTGCTTGACATCATAGGGCCAATCAGGATCAGTAGGAATAACAGTAATACGATAATATTTATCTTCAACTTCTACGATATTTTCATTAATTATTCTTTTCTTCATTTGAGATATTTCCAAGTCCCTCAATTCTTTAATAAGGTCGTCATTTAGCTCGTTCAAATGATGCACGGGCTTCTGACAAAATATTCTTTCGGGTTTCGTATCTTTCCCTTCGGAATCATCGACCTTTAACGAATTTTCTTCACTAGCAGCTACTTTAACTGCGTCAGCATCTTTCGGATGCAAGTATTTGCATTTATCATCATTTCGGCAACTACCTTTCAAGTAATATCTGCAAGCCTTGACATTTTTGTTATTTCTAGGTTGCGGATCCTCAACCTTGCGCTCTCTCCAATTAAATGCTGTATCTGTTTTTCGAACATTACGCTGATCATATCTTCTGGAATTATCATTTCTCGATCGAATTTGCGGTATTTTCGCTTCAGGAGCTTCATGCAAATATTTACATTTGTCACCGAATGGGCACCGCGAGTCTTTAGTATAATAACGACAAGCCTGCGACGAAGCTGGTTTTGTTGCCAGCGGAGTCTTCGATGAGGAATAGACTCTTTTAAAATGCCGGTTCCCTCTAGCATTTTCCGAGGTTAAAGTAGCTTGCGTCAAAGGTAAGCTTACTTTTTCCGGGCTTAATTCCAGACCTTGAACTTGAGACGTGAGTTGACCGTCGACTGGCTGCGGCTCACCCGTTGATAACAGCGAACGAGGTTCAGCAAGCGGTGTCCTGTTATTCAGCTCATTCTTGATAAAATAATTATTCGGTATCGAATGAGCAAATTTACAGCGGGATCCGTATCCACACCAATTATTTTTTAAATAAAATTCACAACATTTTAACGTCGAGCTCTCAGCTGAAGAATTTGAACTTGATTGAAACATATGCAATTAGCCTATAGCAACAGCTCAAAAAAATTAAATTTAAGACGATCTAGTCTTCTGACAGCGTTTATATATTATGGCTTGGATGTTTAAACAATGGCAATATATTCGATTGCTAACAAGTGATGCAACTTTTCAAGTGGTAAAATTAATCTATTATTATATCAGATTAGCAGCTTACCAAATCCCTGACTTTCGACAAGTGGTGCAATAACAGGAAGTTGATGTTCACCTAGTTTCCGGCGGAGGGTGCTGAGAGGTTGGATCCGTTGGGAGCCGGGCCCGCTGGACCCGACTCAGCAGTTGAAGCTTTTTTAAAAACATTATAATAAAATCATGATAAAATCGATAATTAATTAATTAATAACTTATTTCGTAATAAAATTTGTTTAAAACTAAAAGGCCTACAGTAACACGAATTTTATTTTAAAAAAATTTAATTTCCTCATAAATAGGGGGGGGGGGGGGGTCCCACATTTTGGATCTATTCATTGCAGCAAACTACCAACAAATATGCATGAAAATCAGTTTTATTGCTTTCATGATGACAAGTTGGAAAAATGTTATTTAGTTTTGCTTGCTGTTCCAAGATTTTGTGTAGACATGTTTTTAACTTTTAAAAAATATTTTTAAGGTAAAAATTGTAGCTTTTTATGTAATCGTAATTTTTGTAAATTATTATAAAAACGAGAATCAAAATATAAACCTTCTTTTATTAAATTTATACAGAATAGAAAACCGAATTGATATAATTTTAAACATTTATAGTCCTTTGAAGACAAAACTAAACACTATTATAAAACGAAAAAAGTTCCAAAAACAAAATTAAACAAAAAAATATAGAATTTGGCATAATAACTTGAAAATAATTCCCAAAAAAATATTTATCCAATTATTCCTTAAACAAAAAGATAGCTTATTGCTTATTTTTGTAAAGTTCAATGACTTCCTGGACATCATCTCGAGAACCCAAGAAAACTGGTGTTCTTTGATGAATACTTTCAGGTTTAATATCAAGGATCGAGATATGACCATTTGTGGAAACGCCGCCAGCCTTTTCAACAATGTAGGACATGGGATTGCACTCGTAAAGCAAACGCAACTTGAATATTAAAAAAAAAAAAAATTAGCAGTTTTGAATAAAATAAAAACCCAATTTAAAAATTAATTACTTTTCCCTTTGGAGATTCAGTTGTAGCGGGATACATAAATATTCCACCATAAACGATAGTACGATGTACATCGGCTACCATGGAACCAATATATCGAGCTCCGTATGGAGCTTTTCCACCCTAGCCAATTAAAAATGTTTTTTTTTCCAAAACAACTTCAATAGGCCTACATTAAAGAAGCTTACCTCAGGATGTTTTTTCTTTTGAATGTATGTTGTAGTTGGTTGATCCCAAAATTTGGCATACCCTTCATTGATGCTGTAAATTTTTCCTCTCGGTTTAATAGTGATGTCGGGTTGAGTCAAAATAAATTCACCGATAGACTATTTAAAAACAATAACATAAAAATGTTATTTAAAATTAACTTAAATAATAAGTTCGAATAATTACAGGATCTAGCATGAAGCCATTCACACCGTCGCCAATTGATAAAACTACCATTGTGGCACTTCCGTACAGCGCATAACCAGCAGCAACAATGCTGGTTCCAGGTTGAAGAGCATCTTGAACTGTCGCTGGTCCTTCGGTTGACTGAAAACGAAATTACAAAAAAAAAAAATTTAAAAACTACAATTAAAATATTCAAAAACAATAAATTTAAAAACCTTTTTATAAATTGCAAATATGGAGCCAATAGACACCAAACAGTCAATATTAGAAGATCCATCCAAAGGATCAAAGCAGACTATATACTTTCCTTGTTTCTCAATTTCGACTTCAATGACACTTTCGTTTTCTTCGGAAACCATTAAGCATGTTGTATAGGATGCCCTTAACATATTGATAAAGAGTTCATTTGCTAAAACGTCTAGTTTTTTAACTTCTTCCCCTTGAATGTTTGTTTCTCCAGCAATTCCATAACTGAATTTAAAAAAAGGTGCCAAAAATTAATTATTGCTATGATTATTTATAGAATGCAATCGTACAGTTTGGCAATTCCGGCTTTCCTAACTGCAGAAGAAATAGCTTTCACAGCTGTGAGAATGCAATTCAATAGTTGAGTTAAATCACCGGTAGCGCCAGGAACTTTTTTTTGTTCATTCAAAACGAAACGTGTCAACGTCATATAATTCGTATCGAGCCCGTGTCCTTTAGTCGCCATCTGTTAAAAATACATATAAAAAAAAGAACCTAGTTGAATAAGCTTTTTTTTTTTCGATAAAAGTTTAACATGTGCCATAAATAAATATATTCGATTAAAATATGTAAACTATTTCTTAAATTACTTATTTTGTGCAACTTCAGAATAAATAATTATTCTACATTTTAAAAAAGTCACTCGACAGGTCTTCCAATAACCTTGAATATTAATCAACAAGTGGTACCAATCTAACTATAATTATTGTAAAATGTTAAACCAAACTGGGTGGTTTATAATTACGTTTTAAGATTATTTTTTCTCAAGAGTTTTTTTAAGAATAACTATACAAAAATCGACGCTACATCAACTTAATTAAAAAAAGCATGACCCATCCGTAAACTGAAAAGCAACATTTCATTGCAGCAATTTTGGACAGCATATTAATTGACCTTGTACAGTAATTAGATTTCAACCGACAAATAATTTGAAATTTGCCCCAATTTTGTTCACCTAATTCGTGATTGCCTTATTTCCAAAAATAAATTGTTTTTTGATCGACTTTTCTCTCAAATTAATAGAAAGATTAATTCCATGACGTTGTTCCAGTGTAGTATTTACAACCATCGCTTGCAGAAATTTTTTTTTACCTGTATCTATTATTTCGTGTATCACAAGGAAATTTACTTCCAACAGTGGCCAATAGTTGGGATTTATTTATAAATATTATTAAATGCCTAGAATAAGTGGTCCCGAATCTCGAGTCACGATTTTCTCATGGCAAGACGTGATTGCATGCATCGGCATTAATTTGCATAAAAAAATTTGCACAAACTATTCCGGTTTTTCCTCCAGTTCCACAGTTGTTTCACCAACTCTTCTTCCAACCATCCAATATAACAAACATGCCCAGTTTATCATCAACAGCCAAGAGCATGCATTTTTATTTTTTCCTGCTCATAATAATTATTATTATTTACTGTAATATGAAAACTTTCAAGTCAAAGAAATTTATGCACATCTGTGCGCACGTGCATTCAAATTAAGGAAAACAAGCGGTGCAACGGCAAACTCGCAGTTCAGCTTAATATGCTACCGGCAAGTTAAAATAATGATTAAGATAGTTGAAATGAAAATGTATTGCTTGTTTAATGTCTCAGCCAAATAATGGCTTAATAGCTAATTAACAAGCGGCAAATGCATAACATGAAGGGTACCTAATTACCGTACCATTCTCGATCCTTGATTCAATGCTAATTAATGTATAGACAAGTAAAAGGGAAGAATTTCAAACAATGATCCTCGATCTCTAGTTTACTTTTAATCACTGTAGATTCCGTTAATTATTGCTTACTGATAAATCTTATCTTCATTTAATTTTAAAATAATTATGTTAACCTTGAAGTTTAATAAAAGTTGTCAAGACCAACTTACAACTATACATGTATAATTATAGAATACATAATATAACTTTTGAGTTAATATGGCACAATAGTATGGTAGTTTTAGCCACCATGAGATGCAAAAATTAATTTTTTTTAAAAAAAAAGTATAACTTACGTTAACGAAGATAAGTGTCAACGTGGAAATAGCTGAAAAAAAAAAAAGATTTCCTTCTTGGAACCTGGATTTGACGAGTCTGTCTCTTGCGTCAGTCTATCCGAAAAGACCGGATTTTATCAAAGGGAAAACTGAAGATCAACACAAGGTTAGCCACGCCTCCCGAGCCCTGCCTAACACGCTATTGGTCCGTTTTCCCGTTCTTCCTTCTTCGTCATCAAACTGGAAAAGCATCCGGCTGGGTGCCATTTCACTAATTTTTTTATTGTAGGATCAAGAATAAAATATAAATAATGCAAAGTATACTTGAAAATAACTGGTTTAGTTTACAAAATCGTTGTGTCATAATAAAGTTGTTTTTTTGTGGGCGGAATCTGTAATGTCATTTCTTAAGCAAGCGGAAAGTTTCGATTGGACTTTAAACTTCGCATAATATTATTATAAATTTAGCTAATAAAATTTTGTTGCCTCATCTATAATATCAAAACATGATAATATTAAAGCTCTAGGTTTGTTTGTAGGCCATTTACAAAGCTAAAAATAAGGAGAATCATATTCCACAAAAGATTGGTATCAGAATCGCAACCCCTCACGTAATAAGAGAGACTAACATGGGGATTGCCATTATGTCAACAATGTTTTGGACATATTAATTTCGACATCTCCCCCGTGTTAACAATAATTATTACAGTATTTTTTATGAAAAATAGAAAATATAATTAACATACTGTATTTGTTTTAATGTCAAGTAACCAATATTTATCACAATAGCCATAAACAAATTTACAAAAATTTAAAGATTGAATCAATTTTATTAATTAAAAAACTAAACGCTTTGCTAATGTTCCTATTAAATTAAAAATCCAAAAAAATGAAAATGTATTTAAATTTCTAATTATTGTTAAACTCACCGCCATCATTGGTTGTTAACTTTCGTTTTAACCCGGGCCTCAAATCTTCAGTTTCAGTTGTTGATCTAACGCTTTGAGGTAAAGGAAGCTGTGTGCCAGTAGCTGGGGCCGGTCTATTGCTAAAATATGGCATTTTTAATGCCTAGAATAGTCGTCGTTAATTTAAATTATTGGAATAAAAAAAAATGATCTTGTTATGATTAAATATTACCTGAGTGCAAGTGCACCTTTCCAAAGGATTGACTGCTAACATTTTATGTAATAAACTTAATAAATCATCCCCAGCAGCTGTAAAAATGTTATTTAATGGAATACTTGGAAACTGTTTGAATTGTACGTAATCCGGTAAAGCCATCATTCCCTAATAAATAGCAAACAATTATTTACCAAATTTTTAAAATTAAAAACAATTTTCAACTAAAAAAAAAACTGACAGGCCATTTTTCTTCCGTTGGCGTTCCAGTTACTTGAAATATTTTAGTTAATTGATCTAAGTCAGTGTCACCAGGAAAAAGAGGAATCTATTCCAAAAAAAAATAATTTTTGTTTGTCAATTTAGCTAACTTAGTTTTTAAAAGAACATCACTTTTTAAATTTTTATGTTTACCCTTAATAATAATTCTGCCAAAACGCATCCAACAGCCCACATGTCAACGCCAGTTCCATATAAACGAGCTCCAAACAGTAATTCGGGAGCACGATACCATCTAAATTATTATTGTGAAATATATTATTAAAATCTAGTTTCAATTTATCAGCAGGTTAGAATAACCTGGTAACTACTTGATGTGTGTAAATACGATTAGGCGAACCAAAATACTTGGCCAAACCAAAATCAGCAATTTTTAAAAGTCCTTTTTGATCTACTAATAAATTATTAGGTTTTAAATCCTATTACAACAAAAAATATTATTATGAATAATTATAAAATAATAAAAATCATAACACAAGTCTAAATTATACTAACTCGATGTAAAATCCAGTTATAATGTAAATATTCTAGACCTTTTAACGTCATTACTGTATATGCCTTAATATGACTCGGTATTAAAGCTATTGAAGTATCTTTAATAATTACCTATAAATATTTTTAAAAAAAAAAATTCAGAATTATGTCAAACAACTTTTAACATTATTTTCCCTTTACTTCTAAATCAGAGTCCATATAATCAAAAACCAGCGAAATATTGGATTTGTGTCCAAAGACATCTAAAAGCTAGAAGAAAAATTCAATACAGTATTAAAATTTATTTTTATTGCACTTGACAGTAGCGATTTTATATTTACGCCGATAACATTTGGATGATTTAATTCTTGCAAAAGTTTAATTTCTCTTAAGGCAGTCCTGTTAATTCCATCTTTCGCTTCCGCACGACTTCCCAATTTTATCTAAATTGTGAGAATAATATCGAAACTCTTTTAATGAATTTAGAACATGTCATTATAAAAAGCTCATACCTTTTTCACGGCAACTATTTTATTTTCAAGTTGAATATCCCTCGCTTTATAAACAGTAGCAAACTATAAATATTCACACATTTATCTTAGACAAACATTTATATTTCATAATGATTATTATTTATAAAGTCTTTATAAATAGCTGTGAGCATAATAGGTACCTGTCCCTCTCCCAAAAAGTCAATTTTTTCATATCTCTTCAACTTGTCTTCGATGACCGCCATGTTAAATCACTTCCCTCGTTTAAAGAAACCGGAAGTGGCTTTACAATGTTGTCTAGAGCCCAGTTCATGACCCAGATTGTAACGCGCATTTAATTGCAATACTATTTTAAAAAGGGTATTAAAGCGATACTTACAACCTACAAAACAAATGAATATGAAAACAACTAAAACATTTTATTTAAAAAAAAAAAGTTTAATACAACCCAGCTGATTCTCTTCACGAGCTGTCACACTGTTAAACAGCTGTGTAAATAAACTGCAGTTGAAAATCAAACGACCTATTTTCGAATCGTTGATGGAATTCCATATTAATGTTATTATAACATCAAATTTAAAGGTTTAGGATTATTATGATTTCATTTAAAACATCTTTATGGTTAAACAGAATTTTATCAAGTGCGTAAGTCGAGATTAATTTTCAAATTAACATCTTTGAACGAGTCGATGTTGTCGAAGGTCTTCTAGTTTATTGTTGGTTTCTTCACGGAAGGTACGAAGGGTTTTTTATTGCATTTAGAACTGTTGATATTTTATTAATTTATAATCACTATAATATAAAATTTTTTTTTTTTTTTTTAGTTTTTCCTGATGATACATTCTAATGGCAAAAGTGCATCGCCTTTCAGTTTACAGACCTAAACGCTCTGTCAGAGCTACAAAGAATACTTTGGAAGGCTTTTACGACGACTCCGATAATAATTATGAATCATATCTCGCAAACGACAATGGTTTAACCGTACCGATTCCAATCGTTTCCACTAATCACAATTGCTCTCGAAATGTAGTGGATTATTTACAACGTCGCGAGCACGGCGCTCATGTTGTTAGACCCATATCATTAAAAAAGGAATATGGAACACGCCATTTAATTCAACACAATTTACTCCGCGAACTTCAGGTTCCTTTAAATTCGTATAATAAAGTGTTTTGCGCTAAATGGCTTTCAGACACTCAGGTTGTCCTTGGAACCAAATGCAACAAGGTTAAATTGCCATTTAAAATTGAATTTGAAAACAAATGTTGTTGATTATGAATTTTTAGCTGTTAGTTTTAGACTTAGTCACAAAAAAGTGCATAAAAATACCATGCTTGAAAAGCAGCCAGCCCAAGATGATGAACCATACCAACGGTATTTACAGCATTCAACCGAATCCATCGCAAACTTTGCTGGCGACTGGAGCACGAAATGCAAATAACGTAGCTGTTTATCAACTTCCGACGTTGGAACCCGTTTGTATTGGAGAGGTAATATAATGACGAGAACCAATAAAATTGAACGAAAGTTAACTAATAATATCGTATTTTGCTATTAGGACGCGCATAATGACCGAATATTTGACATTGAATGGTTAGATGATCAGTTTTTCGTATCAGGATCTCGCGATACCAAAATAGCGTTATGGAAAGTGGACGAAAATCTAACTTCTGCGAATCATCAGAAATTGGTTCCAAGTCATGCTTCAATGACACCTTTAATCTCAAAAGTTTGTTTAAAAGCTGAAAAAGTTCGAGCACTTTCATTTAATCCGAAGCGTCAGGTAAGAGATTCGGCTATTTATAAACTCTTCAAAAACTTAAGATCATCCATCTGTTATAGGAGCTTGTTGCCTTGTCACTGAATGCATACCTCCATACTTGGGATTTACATACTTTCCAACAGGTTGAAAATTTAGTAAACCGCTTATTGAAGAAATGTTACTAATTTTGTTTGCGTTTAGACATCTTCGCACAAGTTGCCACATTGCCTAGAGAACGTGAGTTTAGCCTTGCGATCGGATTGTTCACTATATGCCGTCGGTTCAAAATCAAATGTTACTCTTCACGATAGTCGAACTTTATGCGTAATCCAAAGAATAGCAACAAAGCCCACTGGATCCAGTGAGAATAAAACTTAAAAAAAAATAATTACTCTTAATTTGTTTTAATGTAATAATCAAAATTTTAGGTGTTCGGTCCTTAAGTTTTGATAATTCCACGATTACGATGGGCTTAGGAACTGGAGTGCTAATGTTTTATGACTGCCGAGCGAGTAAATACATGGAATCTAAAATGAGTTCGACTTGGTCCACTTTAGATTTGAATAACGAGAACAGAAATAAACCACCGCATCAGGTTCCAGTGGTGTTACAAGCTAGTAAAGGATGGGTGGTAAGTTAAATTAACGTTAAAAATTAAGGATGAACAGTAACTAAAATAATAATTGCTAAATGAAAAGTACTTAATATTTTTGTTTTATGTACAGTATCCGGATGAGCTGTATCGACAAATATTTCAAGCCAATTATAATACAGCCATATTAACACACTGCTACGATCGCTCGGGTACTAGATTGTTCGCTGCTGGTGGACCACTTCCTTCAGGTTTATTCGGAAATTACGCTGGTTTATGGCAATAACACTATAGTGAGATCTTAGCTATTCAAAACAACAACAAAAAAATGTATAGTATTGACATTTTTGTAATTAACCTTTGCGATATTTATGAATAATCACAAAAAGAAAAAAATTATTAAGAAATGCGAAAAGTATATTTCTGTGAGAACAAAGAAACAATCAAATCGTATACTGTACAGTTAATTGAAACTTGCGAGAAGTTAAGTGAAATAATTTTTTATATTATTATAATTACGTGATTATAGAGTTACAGAGCTTGAAAGAAATTATTCAATTAAATATTTTCTCCATCCTTTGCTGCTAGGTTCACTAGGTAGAACCCACTGTAGTGGGATCCCACTACTATGCGGCGTGTCACAAGGGACTATAAAATTATCCCACATTCGCCTGTAAAAAAAAAATTATGCATTTATATATAGAATTATATATATAGATAGATAATAACATATGTATTCATTAGCGCGACAAATTATTTTACACAAATCCTACAGCGAATTATTTAAATTGTATTCTCATAAATTAAAAAAGAATATAAGTTTACCTGATTTTTACCAATGCGTCTAAATCTCTATCCGCTTGGGTATATGTTAACCAGTTTGGGTGAAGTGGGTCATCTTCGTTAACTGTTTCTGAATAATACAACTAAAAGTTAATATAAAGTTTTAATAGCATAATAATATTACCATGCTGACCATTTGGGCCAAACAGGCAAAAACGTTCTTCTTTCTTTTTTTGTTGTAATTTGAAGTTTTCATCCTCCGCTATTTGTTGTTGAACCGATTTTCGTGTCTCTTGGTGTTCTTCGGTTAACATCACCTGAAGAGTTCTTTCCTCTTCTTCATAATTCGCTAGCCTCGAAATTAATACTTGCTGTAAATCTGATACGCTTTTATGAAAGTCATCATTGCCATCGAATGAAATTTTACCTAAAGTGAAAGGAACGGTTAGAAAATGTAAACTAAAAGTCAGCTTTGAAAATTAACCAACTTTTTTTAAAAGCTGAATCCCTTTTTAAGTTTCTTAATTTGTCAACCGCTTGTAGCAAGTTTAAAAGTTTATTCGCGTCGGATTTTTTTCTCCTAACTTCGTTTAATATCAAATCGGCTTCCTCTTTTAATTTTTTTTCCTGATCAGAATAATAATAAAATAAATCATTAAAATAATTTTCATTCATCTTTTTAAGATTAGGTCACGGTGAATGGTGGGTAATATAGCCAACTTCATTATTGAATGAAAAATTATGTAAATTTTTCGGCTTTAATTAACTAATTTACCATTTCAGCGTTCAATAATTCCTGTTTGAAAGATTGTTGCCAAGCATCGATTTTTTCATGCAATTCTTTACTATGAGTGGCGCGTTCTGTTGTTTTGGTAGCTGCAGACAAGGTTTTTAATCTTTTCTACAAATAATTTTAACAAAATTAATATTTTAATTAAATAACTGAAACCATAAACCATCATGTACAAACCCGCCTCGCTTTTCTTTTTGAAATTGAATATTTAAGATGACGTAAGTTGGAAGAAGTAAATAAACTGAAAATTCCTTCAATGCGATTCTAAGGAATAAAATTTACAATAAATTTTACTGATTAAATACTGTAATTTATTAATTTAAACCTCGCCTTAATCATTTTAGTTTCTTCGACATTTTTTCTAAAACAGTTGTCGTCGTTTAAATACGAATGCATTTCTTGACGTACACTTTTTAGTTTTGAGATGGATTGCATACATTGGCCAACGAGATCCACAGTTTCACAAATCTAATAAGTAAACACAATTATAGTACAACAGTTTTGATGAAATGAAGCGTATTATTCTATACTTTAATTGAGCCGGTATGTTCACTTTTGGTATCCAACTTTCGAAAATAATCATCAACAAAAGCTTGATCTTCTCGCCTCAAGTCACCGGAACCTTTTATATTCGAGTCTATCTTCAATGAAGAAAAATCTGAAGCGTATGGCAAAATATTTGAATAATAATTTTGATGGGAATTGAAAGGCGACTGAATGGGGTGCATTAGATGTTGAGCAGGCTGCGTTAAAGCGGTTAAAAGCGGCGGTGGAGGAGGAGGAGGTATTAATGGATTAAATTGCGGATAGTTCCCAGGCAAACTTGGTGGAAAATTCCATGGTGGGAATAAAAACGGAGGATGAGACGGCATTGGCCAAAGTGCTTGCTGGGCCATTGGTTGGGCTCCCATTTGGGATCGATTGGTCTATTATAAAAAATGTATCACAGATATCATGTATTAAAAAAAATATTTTTAAAGTAATACCTCTTCCGATTGCATTTTAGTAAATCCAATTCTATTAATTAGTTCATCAACTGCACTCTTGAGATATCTATAAAACCACTCAATAATATAAAATGCAGCTGTCAAACCTCCCGCTGTCAATACTGTAATTACCCCTTTATTTTATGCTCCTTGTATAGTCATAATAAATTATTTAGGTAGAGATCATCTTCATTGCATAATAATATTGCTAATAAATTTCGTGAAATAACTTTGAAAACGCACGCGCGTTTTCGGGATTACCACACGTGCATACACTTCGCGTTTTGAATTTAAAATTATATGAGGCGCTCAGTTTACCAAAATTCTATTAAAGCGTTCCGCCGACGTCACGCAGTCGTCCGCGTGCAGCGGCTCGTAATTATAATGTAAGATTTGGCGTTGCATAGCGTCCAAAATAAAGAAATTGTAAAATTCGAATTGAACTAGTCGGAAAATAGTTTTTAAACAGTGTTAAATTTTGTTAAATAGTTTTATAATGGAAGTGAATTATTTAGTAAATAAAATATTGCAGGATATCAAATCAAGTTTTATGAAAGAACCAAACATGTAAGTTGATTGAATAATCATATGACCGCTATACCGGTAGGAATGAATTTTTTAATTGGCGATTAAAATCTGAGGTTAAATTATTAAATTTTGTTTATTTCCCAGGGATGAATTTGATATAATTCCAGTGTTTGATTCTCGAAACAAAAGCCCAGTCGTCGTGGAAGGGACCAAAATGGCAATGGAAGCTTGGTCCATCAAGTTAGTTTGGGTACAAGTGTATCACGATTTGATGCATTCGAGAGAAAATAAAGTTCAAGTTGGTAATAAAATAATTTAACATACAGCATTCCTGTATTAATTATTAATGAATTAAAAAATTCCCGTATTTTCTAAGACGATGACCAAATTATCCAGTGGACCGAAGTTCTTTTACTGATCGTCCCTGATGTTACGACTCTATGGAATATACGTAAAGAATACTTTCTCAAGAACCAAATAAACCCCGATGAAGAATTCCGATTAAGTAGGCTGATATTATCAAGAAAACCGAAAACTTCCGAAGTATTTACCCACAGGTACCGCTTCAATAATTTTCGTGGGAAATAATTCTCTTTAAATAAATTATAAATTCACAGGAGATGGATCCTTAAAAACCACTCTTGTAAAGAAAAGTTGGACGTGATAAATAAAGAACTTTTATTAAGTTCATTAGCTGCCGAAAAGTACTCGAATAACTATTGTGCTTGGAACCACAGAGAATGGATACACGATAATTTAAGTGATAATAATGTACAGGTAATATTAAATAATTATTAATTTTTTTTGAATGCTTAGTAACATTGTTGAATGAATTTTTTTTTTTACCAAACCCTTTCCAATTTCAGATTCTTTTGAACGATTTAAAATGGAACGAAACATTCGTGCAACGACACGTGTCCGATAGTAGCGGCTTTCAATTTCGTCAATATCTCCTCAAGAACATTTGTACTCTTTCCAATCCTCAGCAATCAAATTGTAGCCCGGTTGACAGCTGCAGTTCGAATGAAAACTCGCGGACGTTTAGTCTCCTGCTGAAAGACGAATGGGAGTTGGTAACTGAATTAATGAAAGACTACAAAGGTCACGAAGCTTTGTGGTATCATCGACGTTTCGTCATTAACTATTTGCACACTTTTTATTTAGTCGATTGTGATATTAATCAAACTTCCCTCGTGTCGTTCAAACGCCCGATCAATAAAAAAACGCGGATAGAACTGAACCGCTTTTCAAACGCCGTAAGCCGCGCGACTCATCCTTTCGTGTTAAATTTAAACGCGGAAATTCAATTCTCGTGCGAAGAGAATTCGATCGAATCGCAACAATTTGCCTCCAATCATTCGCGATGGCTAGCTTACTTTTTTAACCTCGATTTTCAATAGCAACGTAAATATTGTTACCGGTTAGAAAAATATTTTAATTGTTGAACCATAGTTACTATGGTTGAACTTTGTAATAGAAACATGAATATACATTAACTGCCGGTAGCGTTTTAAATCGAATAATTCCAGTTTTCAATAGCTAAGTTTTCAACTACAATATGGTTTACCCGGTGAATTTTTTTAAATAAAAATTTTTTTTTGGCTTCAAAGTGGATTTTATAATGTGAAAGTATTGAGGATTATAAAACTAAGTCGAAGAAACATCATATTGCGGAGGCTTTTTTAAATATATCTGTAAGTTTTCCAGTTTTATGTAAATTCTCCACATCGGTAGCGCCACCAATGAACGAGCCTTTCACATATACTTGAGGAACCTGTAAAAATATTGAAAAATAATATTAAAACTATGCAAATATTCAACCTTAATAGTTCTTGCACGTGTTTTAAATTTCGATTTTAAATACAATTATTTCTATTTACTGTACTTTGTTTTGCAATCAGTGACAAATCATCAGCAACTTTTGCACTGGTTTTGGTACCAAATTGTTTATGAATCCTAACGAGGCATTCTTAAATTATTAATTAATACTGTAATTGATTTGATAGTTTCTTAAAAGTCTGGCAAGAGACAATCAACTAATAAGTCCATGCAGCACCAATTGGCCTGGATCCAATTGACCTGACCGTCTGCAACATTGAATGATAATTATATTATCACTGTTTGCAATACAACCATTCCCTTTCTAAAAAAATAATTAAATTTCATAATGATAAAACTCGCGCATAGAAATGAAAAATCAAAACTTGCAGTTCTTTTCCTCGTCAATTCTTCCATATAATCTTGAATTTCTTTTCCGTCAGATCTTCCTTCGATATCTAGATGATAAGTTGCTCCACTTTTAAATGAATAGTTTGTGAATACATTCCTGAGTAATTTGCAATAGGGACAACTTTTCTTCTCGACGACGACGACCCGGTAATCGTTTAGAAGTTTTTTAAATAATACTCGTCCAGTCATATTATCAATTTCTGTTGAATTTGCGAACCAAAAATCGGGCATCATTCAAATTTCAACCTTGGAGGAAACCGAGATTTATTGCATCATCCTTCCACCGCGCATGCGCTGTTGCAATAGACTGCAATACTATCGATAGTTCTCCAGCTGATAAGTTATAATCGGCTGAGGGTTTTTCAAAATAGTTAAAATATACATGTACACATAACAAAATTAATGTACATGTACAACGATTAGAAAATTAATAAAATAAATTTTTTTTTATATTTATAATCGTTCTCATACCAATCTAATCATAGATTAAAACAATGTTTTTGAAAATTTAATAGGTCTACTTTGCTATTAAAAAAAAATGAATAAATTGCTGGTTTTTCTAATCAACTGTTTTCACTTCCAATTTTTTTTTTTTTTTTTAGGAAAATGTATTAAAGCCCAAAAAACATTTGTATCGGCATCTTGAAAGAGAATGTAGCCGTCACATTAGAACAAAATTATTGACATAAAAAAATCTAACCACTGTATCGTAGTGATTGGCAAGTGGACCACGAATTAGCATTATTTTCAGTAATAATAAAAATAATAAATAATAAAAGAAATCCCATTTTTCATGTGTGATTTCATTTATGAAAGGATACAAATTATCAACAATTTATTTTTTGTGTTCCAAGCATCTGAGGTATTAAGAAATAAATAAATCAACATTACACTATTACTATTTTCTTTCTCTCTCAAGATTTCCAATAGACTAGACTCTAGAGCAAAACAAGCTGAAACTTAAAATTTAAAGTCATAGCTGCTGAAATCACTCCATATCAAAGGGGTACTCATCACCTCCCAATTTCAACCAATTAATCTATTTTCCATCTACATGTACTCTGCTATCAAAACGAGCCCCGCAGGGCCTCACGTACATCTCCTTTCAAAATCAATGGGAGAGCGAATTCGGACTAGAGATGAATTTGACTTTGTTGTTTTCAGTCTCTGGACTTTTAATAAATCAAAGTTCAAAACTTGAGCGAATAAATAAATAATAGATTTATCTCTTGTTTTCAACTTTGGACTTATTTATTAGAAATTTGTGACTTCTTACAAAACTTGCTTCAAAAATATTGATTCCCGATTACAATAAAAAGAATCAAATTTTAATAATAATTTGACTTCTAAAACACTGTATTTTTATAATTTTTTAAAAAAAAATTGTTAATGGTTTTACCATGGTTTACATGAGTACATGCGCGCAAACATAATAATAAATTATAAACGTCAGATGCCTTACAATAACTTTAACAAGATTAATAATAATTAATTTGTTACCTAACAAATAAAAATTATAATACTGTAATTCGATTTTTATGGATTTTACATAAATATACAAGTACAGTACGAGTTTTCGCTCAAAAGGTTTAAGCATCCCATTCATAACAATAATCTTTAAAAAAAAATGCAAACATTTAAAATGTTTTCTTCATACATATACAGTAGAGTAGGATTTTATTGTGCTGCACTTTTTTTAAAAAAGTTCAATGCGCATAATAATATAATTTTTATAATTATTATTGTAACTTGTAAAAAATTAATCAAAAATAAATGGCACAACAAAAAATAACCAATTCTAATAATATTTTGCCACAGCGTTTACTTTAAACACTTTGTAATTGATTCATTTAACGGATCTTTGGTCAACTAATTTTAGAATTATCATACATAATAATAATTTAAAAAAAACATGTAAAATTTGCGGAAAAATAAACAATCGCGAAGCTCAAAAAGTGATATAACGCCTTTTAAATTTGGGGATAGAATTACAGTCATCTCTTCTGATACTATAATGTATCACATTTCAAAAATATCGCAATCACCTTATTGCTATTTACATGTACGTTGATTAAATATCAATCAATATCGATGTTTTCGATCAACATCGAAAAAAAAAAAAAAATAATAATGTACGTACGTTTTTTTTTTATGCAAATAAATTACGCCTATCGCTTTAAAACAAAACAAAAAAAAAATAAATAATCAATTACAAAATAGTAATAAAATAAATTAAGCAAAATAGAACTATTTTTTTTTTAATTGCCATTTGAAAAATCACAGATCTTGATTTTATGGAGGGGCTCGAACGCAGGGCGCGTCGTCGAGCGATGGATCTAAATAGAGAGCTCCGCACACCGCGGCGCAACCTAAAATCGTGGCTAAAACTTTTGGCAACCTTCCTCCTTTACTGTTCATTTCGTGAGGTAAAACTTCGAAAAAAGTGACGAATAAAAACGTCCCGCAGGCGATTCCTTGCAACACTCCCGTCACCAGACTGGTTCCCACCGAATGCGACAATCCCACAATAGCCATACCGATCAAAATCCCCGTCGGAGTGGTGATCGAAAACATGATATTGAGAAGAACCGTAGACTTTAAGCGTAAATCACTCTGCACCAAATTTAAACCTAAAGTGAAAGCGATTATACCTTTATGTATGGCTACCGCGGCTAAAATTTGCGCCAGTTCGTTGATAGTGGGTTGCAAACCGATGGCTAAACCCTCGAAAATGGAGTGCAAAGATAACGCCATTAATAAAACCAACGATCTTAACACCGAATGCGGTTCGAACTCGATGCTGTGAACGGAATGAGCTTCGTAACTGTGCTCCGAGGACGATACCGATTGCAAAATTGGGTGGTTCTCTTCACCGGCGACTTCGATCGTTGAACCGTAAGAGCGTTGAACGTGCTGCATGTCGGGTATTAAAACTCGTCTTTCGGCCAGTCTCAGCTGCGTATTGCGTACGTCTTGGCACGATAACACTATCTGCTCCGTTATGAAAGCTATAAAAAAGCCGAAAATCATGACAAATTCTGCCACGGGAAAAGACGTTACTATGTGCAATTTTTCAAACGATTCGCTCAATTGATCCCGCACCTCCGGAAACAAATCTAAAAGACAAGCGGCTAAGAATACACCGCCACCGAAACAGTTCATTAAACTTATAAATTGTTTGTAAGCTCTTCGACGACCCGGATCAATCGTGTGGTTCACCATGGAAATTATCTTGACCGGCAGCATCGTCATCGTAAATGTCCCGACGAAAAGAACCGCCGAAACGATGGCTTTGGCGACGACCAGCTTCATGATTAAACCTCCTTCTAAATTACACTATCACCAAAATAATTATTTAAAATGTTTTTCAAACTGACGCTCGATCCAATCCACAACTAAGATAACTTCATCATTTACTTCCAATTTCGTCTGCTTCTGAAAGAAAATAAACAAAAACTTTTTTTTAATAATTATTATAAAAAAATTTACATATACCGTCCTAATAACAATTTTAACCTACCTCAAAGTTATACTAATGAAAATGTTGATTAACATAAACGTCATTAAATTAGTTGTTAAAACTTAATTTGTACAAGGATCGATTTGAAGCGTACACTTTACTTGAACAACTTCCTTCAGCAACTTGAGATAATTCAATTACTGTATAATGAAACTTTGAAGAAAGTCGTATATTTACTTTAACATCATCACGTGCTAAGTTTTGCACACCACCACTTTGTGTAGCATTAATAATAATTAGCGTCACAAGCTTTTTACTATCCACTGACTAATCAATTTCCTTCCTACTCCCACAATGATCTTTATAGCTTCCCCGAAGCGGCTCAACCCAGCGCCATTCAACGTGACCCTATTGACCTATTTAAACAATATAGAAACAAGACACAAACCTTAACTGTTGATTCAAAGTTGAGAAAGTCTAATTTTCAAAGTTTAAGCACAAATAAAAGAAAGGAACGCGCGTTGTTATCATTTTTAAGAAACCTTGAACGTGAAACAAATACACAACCACAAAACAACAAATTAAATAGAGCTCAACTATGACATCATTAAGAAATTCTATAGCGCATGCGCAACATGTGTTGAATTTTGTGGAGAAAATAGGCCTTGACGACTGTAGCAGCTCTCATCTAAAAGTGGAGATTTTTGAATACAGCGGAAGATTTTGAAAAGTAATTGTTTATTTCTTTTGTAATAGTGGAAGTTTTAATTAATAGATTTGTGGAATAATTTTTAAGAATGAGTCGCAAGCAGACACCCAGCGAGTTTTTGAAGCAGATAATAGGACGTCCTGTTGTTGTCAAATTGAACTCTGGAGTAGATTACAGAGGTATAATGTCTACTCGTAGACGGTTTTTTAATTAGTTGTGAAGCCAAAGTCGAAATTCATTAACGGTCAATAACATTTTTTTTTTTTCTTTCAAAATTAGGAGTACTGGCGTGTCTGGACGGGTATATGAACATAGCGTTGGAGCAGACAGAAGAATACGTCAATGGACAGCTAAAAAATAAATATGGTGATGCTTTCATCAGAGGGAACAATGGTACTTTTACAAAATATCAATACATTTTATTGGTTCATTTATACAATGCTTTTATTTACTTTTTTCTATGTCAGTATTGTATATAAGCACGCAGAAGAGAAGAGTGTAACATGCGTTTTACCTGCACCTCTATCATTGAAGATTCATCAAATTTTCTTATAAGTTTATCATTTTGTTGATTTTTCCTCCCAATAAAAATTTTCAACTTTACGATGTATTTACAAAAATATAGTTCAATCAATCGAATATCACGAAGGCTCTAATATGTGTAGAAGATGTCTTTCCAAAATCGATTGCACTAAAATAAAACAAAGTTTTTGTATTAATTTCAAAAATTAAAAATTTTCAAATTTGAAAAATATACAGAATCATTCGGTAATTAATACTTTTGGTTTTATTAATGATTTCCGAATACCGATATCAATATAATATTTTCGGATTTGAAATTTCATTCATTTCGATGGTCAACTTCACAAATGTTGCAAGTGCAGTTTGTTAATTTGATAATTCAATTTCTGCAGTAGGCTAGTTAACAAAATTTCTGAGAGAAAATAATGTTCTCTATACTAATCCAGTGAAAAATCACTACCGTTACCAAAACATTTAGGAAGTTGATGATCGGGTGAAGCCCGAAACGATCACTTCTCGAACCGTTCACGCATCTTAGAAGGTAGCAGAAAAGCTTTCAAATAAATTATAAATCATTTAAAGCATAATTCAAAGTGTAATCATTTTGAAATTAGTTAAATATAAGTGGGTAAGTTATACCGTCAAAATATTTAATAAAAAAGGAGAGCTTTTTGGAACTGCATAAATTATTCTCTGGTGTCATCGGACGAAATACCGTATTTTTTGGATTTGTATTTATTCCTTAGAAATAAATTGAAACTATCGAGTGATTCAAAAAAAGATGAAGTCTATTCTGCTACCTTCTATAAAATAGGTGAAAAACAGATGTGCGAACGATTCGAGAAGTGATCGTTTCAGAGGACTCTCGGCAAGATTGGGTATCGATTTGAATTTTTACCTTGTCGGCTCCCTTTCGCGATCGAAATCGTATAAGCCGTATCGCCGCTTAAATTTTCTTTAGTAATATCTGCCTTGTGTTGCAATAATTCTTGAGTGCAATGAGAATGATTGTTGAAAGCTGCGTACATGAGAGCAGTGTTTCCTTGCTGTTAAACAATCTCAAATTCTCATTATTTTAATCGTTATAACGTTTAAATTATATTTCAATATACCTCATCCGAGTGATCGACTTGCAAATTATTTTCCAAGAGAACTTTGACAATATCGCTATGCCCGTTATAACTGGCCAGCAATAGAGCCGTCTCTCCCCGTTTCGTTTCTGTATGCAAATTAACTTTTCGTGCCAAGAGGGAATTTACCATCGGTAGTTGACCGTAATAAGATGCCCACATAATCGGAGTTAAACCATCTTTATCCGCTTCGTCTAAACTGCTTTCTAAACTTTTTACGTTGTAAAAAAAAAACGTAGGCGATTTCAAGTCTACCAATCTTGAAGAGTTACCTGTGGTGTGCTCGTCGAGAATGAGTTCTCCTTGAGCTGCCAATTGATGAACGCTAGGCTCTACAAAATGATAGGAAAATTAAAATTATGAAAATGAAAACGTTCGCCAAGAAATTACCAAATACTAAACAGGGTGTTTGGGTCTCAATGTTTCCTCTTTGAAGATTAGTTAAAACGGTTGTTGGCTGAAGCGAAAGCTTGGTTTTTATGAATTAAAAACTATTAACACAAACGTGATTTCAATTACCTTGTAGGGTGAAAATGCGCTCTTTCTAGATCCATCGTGAGTTAAACCAGGTAACAATATATTACCCACTGTGCAGGTAGAACTATTTTGAGACTTTTCATTGGATAAAGGTGATAACATTAAAGAAGCACACGAAGGTGAAGACCGTCGCTGGCGATTTGACATAACATCTTCGACTTCGAGATCAACCGTAGTTGGACTCGGGCCACAACTTCTGGGACCACTCGCGTTAGCCATGATTTATTATTCCTTAATTAGTTTTAGTCATTTAATTAATTTTCAAATTCACTCAAGATAATAAAAACTATATAAAAAAAAAAAATTTCAAAAGTCTTTCACAAAACCCCATCCAAAAATTTTTATTTTGAAATCAATTCAGCTCACCGCAACAACTACATGACATTGTAGAGGAATATGACGACTAATTGGCCACGATAATAATGCTCACTGACAACCTTGATTCGCCACTGGAGGGCACCACGTATCAGCGGGAATAGTACGGAAGTGAGCGCTTTGCCGCGACTTATTAGTCGTCCAAAGTCAGCTGGCTGCTTCCGTTGCTATGGTAACCAAGATCAAAAATGTAGGCGTATCTATGACGTCATCCTATATGTTGTTCCGCATAAAGTTTCGTTGTTTTTTTTGGATTTCTATCAAAATAATAATAAAATTAATTCTAAATTATAAGTTAAAATAAAAAAAACCATAATAATTCCGCTACATGTGTTTAATTTAAAAATGAATAAAATATTATCAACTTTACTACTGAATAATAAAAACGATATTACCCATTTGAAATAAATAAAACAGGAGAAAAAATAAATTACTGTATAAGTAAAATAAACTTTTAATTTAGAACTAAAATTTAATACTTTAGCTAATAAAATATCTTGTACATAATACCGGTAATCATCAATCGATTAAAATAATCGACTTGCATTAATTTCTATGGGTAAACTACAACGGATAAAAATTTTTTTTTTTTTTTCCTGTTTTTTTTTTTTTTTTTTTTTTAACACACATTTTAGGTATATAAATTTACAGCTTTGTATCACACAATTTGATTTGAGCTAGTAATTTAATTAAATATTTACTTAGGATTGCAGTTGGCCTTCATGGTTTTTGCAATTCAATTGAGCTCATCAAGCTAATTATTTACATTTAATAGATTATAAATGCCACAATACCTTTTAATTTAATTGCCTCATTTAAAATAGATTACCGTAAATTTTTACTTAATGCATTATTTTATTTTTAAAAAACATATTATGCTGTAGAAATATATATATATTTTTTTTATCACTTTTAAGTAACAAACATTCGGGTTAGAACTTTGAGCTTTTAATAGCTAAAGTTATAAAGTATGTTGGCAGCACATGTAACTGTAAAGTCCAAGTTCATTTGATTTTGATTCGATGTTGTTTCGATCAAGCTACTTGTATTTATTTCTAAACCGATGTGTCGGAGTCGGTTCTTCGGTTTGAAGTGTGAAAATAGCACACTACCAGTAGGCATTAAATAACCTCTTGCATACATGTTTCGTTGTTTATTAAAAAATATATATATATTTTATTTTTTTAAAATTATATGAAAATAATTATTATGTTCTTTACATCAACTTTAATCAAAGGATTGGTCGTACCCTTAGCATTTCTAATAGGAATTTCTGTTTGTGAAAATGAAAACGACGTTCAACAAGGTACGTATATTTAATTTTTAAAAAATAAATTAAATTTATTTTTTTTTGTCAATATTTAGTATTTTTTTTTAATTTTAAATTCAGTTTACGAAAATGAGTGTAGACTTAAGCAGGATTTGCAAAACACTTCCAAAACTCACATTATGCCCCCTCATACCATTAATTCACCGGTTAAAATCGCCATCGATTTGATAATAATATCTCTTCGAGAAATGGCAAGTCCGAAAATTATTTCAATATGGGTTATCTATGATTTATATAGTTTCATAATATTTATCTAGGATGAAAAAACCGAATCTTTGACACTAGATGCTTGGCTTAAAATGGTAATTTTAACTTTAAGAATTAACCTTAAGAATTAGAAATAACATAGAAAATAAACAAAATAATTATTATCTATTTCTTTAAAAGTTCAAAATGTTAATTAAAATAAAACTTAAGTTAAAAAAAAAAATTTTTTTCTTTTAATACTGTAATTTATTTTAAAATAAATCTTAATTTAATTTATATGCGCATTAATTTATATAGAAGTGGAATGATAGCCGATTATCATGGGACAAAACAATATATGGAGGATTAAATAGCATTATAATGCAATATCATGAAACTTGGAAACCAGATATCAAATTGTTTAACAGGTAAACTAGGATTATAGTTGATCCGCGCTACACCAATAAATTCAGATTCAAAATAAATCTTGAAACTTGCTGTGCCAGCTTGTTATCCAAACCCGCGTGCGTTTAATAGATTAAAAATATTAATGCACGCGTTCAAGTTGAACAGCAATTTTAATTCGTGTAGCTGCATCGATTATATTTCTCTACCCTTATTGAATTTATTAAACTAAAAAATAAAAAATAAAATTATTTCTTTCACACGAATTATTTGTATATAGCATTCAACTATCGGAAATTGATGTCCAAAAAGACGTAAACTCAATGGTTAAAAGCAGTGGAGAAGTGGAATGGGTTTCTCCGAGTACTTTTACCAGCTCTTGCAGTATTGATTTGAAATTTTTTCCTTTCGATGTTCAAAAGTGTGTTCTCATATTTGGCTCATGGCAACAGAATGGTCATTTGGAAATGGACCTATTGCGGGCGAATGGAGTAGTAAATAATTTGAAAATATATAAAAATTAAAAAAAAATACGTCAAATAATTTCTAATTTCAGTTAGACTCCTCTCAATTCTTTAATGAGAATAATCAATGGGAAATTACGAGCAATAAGTCGTGGAAAAGCCTCAAATATTTGCCATGTTGCGATGAGCCAGTCACATACGTCAGCTTTGAATTAAGACTAAGACGTCGATCTCCATATTATAAATACATCGTCTTAATTCCGACGTTAGGAATTGCCGTTCTCACTTTAACCATGTTTTGGCTCCCACCGCAATCCAACGATAAACTCATTCTCGCCGCAACCTGCTTTTTATCACTTATCATCACTCTACTACATTTGTCAATAAAATTACCACCGGCCGGAAAAACTGTCCCTATGATCGGTATTAACCATTTATTTTATATTTATTTAATAAAGAAAACTGCTTTCTTTAAATGACCCAATCGTACCAATTGTTTTACCTTTCGCTAATGAACCAATTGTCCCCTCTTCCTGCACCTCTATGCCCCTCGGCACATACAAAGGGGTATTATTTAATGATATATTGGATTTTTTTTTTAATCATTGAAATTAAATTAATACGGTAATTATTTTTATTGTATTTTTTTTAGTTATATTTTGTGGACACTTAATGCTAATGGTTATTGTGTCGACTATATTATCAGTCATCTCATTAGTTTGGTCTCGATCTGAATACCGTCGTCCCCCTCCTAAAAAAGTACTCAAATATCTCAACAGTTTTTTGGGAAAAATACTCTGCACCACTTCTCCGTCATTTCCAGTAAGAACTATCTAAACCTAAATTTAATTTATAAATATCTTAACTTATAGCTTAAATTTAATTTGAAATTTTTTTTTTCTTTCTTAAGTTATCTGTCAATCATAATGATGAATGTAACAGTTTAGAAATGGATGGTGATGACATAAAAAACGTTCCCGATGAGAAAGAACGACATCAATATTATACTGATCAATGGATTCAGTGTTTTCAAATGTTTGATCGAATAGCTTTTATTTTAATGGCTGCCCTAATGAGTTTTGCGCTTGCTGGCTCATTTACTTTCCATCAATAGCATTATATAAATTCTTTTTTTATTATTATTATTATTTCAAATTTTAATGCACAATTATTCATCTTTTATTCGCATCAAATTTCTAGTTGTTATTCTCTTTATGTATGTACATAAATTATAATCTGCATTTAACGAATCGCTAACGTAACAACAATGATGGGCGTAATTAGAATTTGTAATCCTCGGAATTTGAAATGACATCGTCGTAAATCCTCTTTAACTTTAATATGCCGCAATAAATTTGATACTAGGGGTGTAAAAACCTTTAAAATAAAAAATCCTTTTCTTTACAAAATTAATGTTTACCATTGCGTGTTTGTAAGACAAAGTAGGT
>JAQGAZ010000632.1:0-51241 GCA_034692225.1 Polydesmus complanatus
TCGTAGCAAGTTTTTGGTCATTTTCTCAGTTTCGTTTATGAAGCAGTTAGAGGCCTTTGCAAACGGGTAACTCATTTGTATTGTACAAGTTAATTTGATGAAGACAAATCAGTCAAGCAAATATAATTATCTTGTTTCAAAACTCCTTCATGATGGTTTTATTTCATTTTAAGCTGCAGCAGTACATTGGGGCGGTTTCGTTCCTTTGTAAGTATCGCAAATTAATTTTAGAAAATTAACTTGAGCTGCAATCTCGTTCTCTGCGGTATACACCTGAAAAAGAATTGTAATAATATTATTAAATAATGGGTTTATTACTTATAGTAGGTAAACGAGAGGGGTTACGTCATTTAATATAATCCAAGGCACATAATCGACAGCGGGATCAAGGGCGTCCTGGATCACACCATTTTCATAAAGCAGCTGAGGTCCCTCTTCTCCCGTGGCACAAGTATTGATAACATCCCAGTCCAAGTTATACTTCTGTGCACACTAGATATAAATAGTTTTATTTTTTAACAAAAATTTGGGAAATCAATTTAAAATAATCATGAAAACAATTGGTCGCAAGTGCTAAGTTAGAAGCCTAAGCTTACAGCAGTACTGTATTACATAATTTTATGAGCCGCCATAAACACATTTGGGTAAATTATGATTAATTTTGAACATGGAATACTAGATCTGATTTAATTGTATTAATTTTAGCAATAATTTTGAATTGCATAGGTGGGGCAACTGGAAAAAGTAAAAAAAGTTTTGCCAAAATTATGTTTAAAATAGCCGCGCTTCTTTCATAATCGATTATCATATAGAATCGATGTTTTGGCGCCATTTTGTTAATTTGTTGATGTGATTTCGCTCTGTTGCTGATGTTCTCGGTTCGTTTTGTTCTTCGTTATCAACAAAGAAAAAAAGTTTATCATAATTCTATAGGCTACATTTACAGTTAGATTCGTTAATAATAGCAGTAGTCGGTGTTCTTAAATTTACAGTAAGCTTAATTGAGGGATAAAAGCAATCAAAAATTAAACGCGAAATAGTTTTCTACGTGCATAGCCAACCGGCGACCGCGCTAGCTGCCAGGACGAGATTCTTATTTTATAATGGTGAGTAAATGTTTGGTTTCTCTTTAACTCTAACACATTTAATTATATTACGAGTTTTGTAATTTTGCTACGCGTCAACGCTTGGCATTTAAAATACGGTAATGGTTACTCACAGTTTGACATGCAGCCGGCGGGTCTTCAGCACTCATGGAGCAGCTAATGAAAGGCACATTGTCCACGTCTTCTGGGTAGTATTTTAAGGCGCAGCTCTACATAATTTTTTCGTAATAGGAATACAATTATTTTTTACTGTGTCTTTACAGTACGGTATAATTAACAATTAAGGAAAATGTGTTTGTAAAAACTTACGTGAATGATATTGCCATCGCATTCCTCCGGTCCGTGTTGACAAGAAAAATCGTAGCTACTGCCATTCTTTGTCGCCTAAAAAAAAAAAAAAGGCAAAATAAAGTACCGGTAGATCATTTTATTTTATAAATTGTAAGTTTGGTCAAAATGTAACGAACAGTTTCGAAACCGTAAGGGTAGAAGTCGACGGTGAAAATGGAAGAAACTTGTTGCCAGGCTGGCCACAATTGATCGGCGATGAAATCCATGCTATCGGGGCATTTCGACTCGTAATAAACGGATACTTTGACAAGGTCTTGACTCCAGCACAGACCCAACTATAATGACATCGTGGACATAATTTAAAATTTGAACTAAATAATCGAAATTGTATGGCATAATATTACCAGAGCAAAAAATACGCTCCATTTCAAATTTTGATACATGGTTGCAAGTTTAAAGATAGTTTGAAAGTTGGCTTCCACTGCACGATAGTTTAAATACACTTGACACCGTGAGTAAGCTAGTTTTATTACAGTCTGTTTTGATTATGGGCTGCCGATTCGTTATCAACGGTAGCCTATTTGATTAGATATTAGAAAGCGCCAGATGTCTATTATTTTTTAAGGCGTTTAAATAGCTTATCTACATAATTATTGTGGTTATTTTTTTTTTGTTGTTGTTTAACTGCGGTTTAACCAAGGAGAAGGTTTCACCTAATGTGATTAATTAGCATTGTTTTTTGATAATATTGAGTTAAATTTGTTTCATTCAGTAATAATTCAAGGTCAAGAAAAATCGTCAGTCGAGAAGCTACGACATGCACTACCTACGTGTTTTGTACCTAAGTTTTGTTGTTAATCGACTGACATGAGGTAACCTTAGTTTTTTTTTAAAAAAAAAAAACACGTCATTCGATTAACAAACAACCTACATCTTGATCAAAATCGTTAAAAAAAATTGAGATAGGTGATGTTGCACCTCGATTGACGATCGAAATTAAGTACCTAATAATTGTAAAGCAAAGAAAAAAAATGATTAAATCAAAAGTTCTTTTGATCATTTAATATTACCGGTAATTTGTCTTCTTCTCGGATCGAGCGAATTGTCATCCAGCACAGTCACTATTAACCATTGAAACTAATATAGATTTTATTATGCTTTATTTATATAGACAGATATTTGTATGAAAATACGCAACGCTTAACACTTTGTGCTGATTATTATAATACTGTAATGTATTGCGCAAGTTAATTTGAAAAACAATGATTCAGTCAAGCAAAAAATTATAATTCTCTTATTATAGAACTCAATAATTTTATTAATTTATTTTAAGCGGAAGCACATTGGGGAGGCTTCGTTCCGGTGTAAGTGTCGCAGAGTAATTTGAAAAAATTAACTTGAGCTGCAACTTCGTTTTCTGGGCTATACACCTGATAAAGAATCATTATCATAAAATTAAAAATTAATTTTTTTAGGGGGCTTATAATAGGTAATTATATGAGATTACGTCATTTAATATAATCCATGGTATATAAGAAACCGGGGGAGAAAGGGCATCCTGGATCACGCCATTTTGATAAAGCAGCTGAGGTCCTTCTTCTCCCGTAGCGCATTTATTGATAACATCCCAGTCCAAGTTATATCTCTCAGCACACTATAGAACAAAAAAATAATTTTAAGCCATTTGAATTTTTGGAATGAATGTTAGCCTCGTTTATTATTCTTTTAAAGATGTCGATCTAATAGGGACAAAATTTAAAAACAGTAACTGTTACTGTATGTGTATTTATAAATTATTATTATTAGGGATATATCGCAGTCATTACATTAAATGTACGTCAATATTAAGTTATTAACTGATTCGCCGATAGTAATATTTCATTTGCACTATATTAATTTCTAACTGCAACATAACCCCTGTTTTACTTTGAAGTAACTTGATACCTTTTTTAAAATTAATATTTAATTTTTGAATGAACAAGGGTACAATGTAGTTAATGCTCATGATACTCACAGTGTGGGATGCAGCCGGTGGATCTTCGGCACTCATGGAACAGCTAATAAAAGGCACATTGTCCACGTTCTGTGGATAGTATTTTAAGGCGCAGCTCTACAATTTCATACAATGAAAACCGTTATTCACTTTGAGCATTTACAGCATAACCCAATAGGCCTTGAAAGTTTTGTTATAAGCTTACATGCATCATATTGCCATCACATTCTTCGGGTCCGTGCTGACAAATAAAGTCGTAACTGGTACCATTTTTTGTCACCTAAAAATCAAATGTATATTATACTCTTTATTTATCAATTTTGTAAAAAAAAAAAAAAAAAATGGAACCAACAGTTTCGGATCCGAAAGGGGTGAATTCCACGGTGAGAATCTGCGGAACTTGTTGCCAGACTGGCCACAATTGCTTGGCGATGAAATTCATGCTATCTGGACATTTGGACTCGTAATAAACGGATACTTTGACCGGGTTTTGACTCCAGCACACACCCACCTATCACAACGTCATAGACATGATTTAAAATATTAAGTCCAGTAAGCGAAATTAATTTGATGGCATTACCAGAGCGAAAAAAACGGTCCATTTCAAATTTTGATACATGGTTGCAAGTTTGTAAAGATAAGCTTACTTTGAAAGTTGTTAGCACTGCGCGAACGTTTAAATACGCTTGCAACCGTGAGTTAGCTAGTTTTATTGCTGTCTAGTTTGATTCTGGAGTGCCGATCTGTTATCTAGTTGTCATCTGAAACTGTATTCGATTATATTTATTTGAAAGCCCTTTGTCAATTATTTTAAAGGTCGTTTTTAAAAACTTAACTGCATAATAATTATTATTTTGGATTTTTTAAATTTAATATTTGGCAATATTTATTTATTTTTTATTTACAGTTTATGATCATGTTGTTGAAAGCAATTTTCTTTATCTGTTTACGTTCCGATACGAGTTTACTTGTTTTTAAGATAAAACAAAAATAGAAAATTAAGATCAATATTAGATTAATATTATTAGAAATTGATACTGATATATTGATTAATTTTATTTAACGCTGTGTTCTAACAATTGCTTCCTACAAGCGTTTCACAATTATTGTTAGATACCGGTAGCGGTAATATAATTATGTAATCTAAAAGACGAACCAAGTTCACCAAAGCAATAACCAATAATTTTGACCATTAAAAAAACTTTTATCAGAGTTAGTGGATAGACTATTAAGTTACGTGTAAGAGGGAGGGGGCCGTAGTCAACGAGAAAAGCCGCGTTCAAATTTCTGGGCGCACTCCACAAAAACAGTGGGAACTCTGTGTATTGTGCTGTTTATAATCCAGTAATGTGTAGGCCTATATTAATTTTGGTTAGCACAAAAAGAAATCAGTCAAACAATTATTATTTTGATTCAAGAATCAATCCTTTTCTTTATTTAATTTTGAGCTGCAGCACATTGGGGTGGTAGGGTTCCATTGTAAGTGTCGCAAATTAATTTTAGAAAATTAGACTGCGCTTTCTTCAAGATTTCTTTGCTAAAATGCTGACAAAATTAAGAATCATTTTAATATTAAAAATTAATATTATTTTTTTGCATATTAAAGTAAAATAATTAAATTAGATTACGCCATTTATTGTAATCCATGGTACGTAATAGACCCCGGGTTTAAGGTCATTCTGGATTAAACCATTTTTATAGCGCAGTCGAGACCCCTCTTTTCCTGTTGCACATTTATGAATAACATCCCAGTCCAATTTATGTGTTTCTGCACACTTTATAAACAAAAGAATATTATATATTATTTTAATTTTTTTTTAAATTAATTTAAGTGGATTTTAATTTTTGAAAAAATTTTAACCAGATTATAATTTTAAAGAAATCATTTTTTGTGTCTAAATGACGAATCACATTTAAAAAAATCAATTTAAACTAAAATTAGATTCATACATATTCACATTATTAATTTGTTAAGCTTATTGAAGTTAATATAGGACGTGAGTGCTATTATCGTACTGTAGGCTAATTAAAAATGCCGGTAATAGTTACTCACAGTTTGACATGCAGCCGTTGGATTAGCGGCACTCATGGAACAACTAATAAAAGGCACATTATCGACGTTTTTTGGGTAGTGTTTTGCGGCACAACCCTACATTTTCTCAATAAGAATACAATTTTTCACCTTGAACAATTTACAGCATAATTAATACTTTAAATTGTTCGTAAAAACTTACGTGAATGATATTGCCCTTGCATTCGTCGGACCCGTGTTGACAAGTAAAGTCGAAGATGCTACCATCTTGCGCCAGCCATCCAACAATAAGCTCTAGCCATGTCTGATTTCTATATGTCATCTGAAAAAACTTACTTGCTTAGCTCACCTTTTATAAATTTTTCTTTAACTACAAGTGTATAACTAACAGTTTGGACACCGTACGGGTAAAACTCTACGGTGAAAATCTGCGATACTTTCTGCCAGGCTGGCCACAATTGTTTGGCAATGAATCTCGTGCTATCTGGGCATTTAGTCTCGTAATAAATGGCGACTTTGACAGGGTCGTGACTCCAGCAGGAACCCACCTTATTACAACATCGTAGACGCAATTTAAATTTATAAATAATCGAATTTTGATGGAGGTATTACCAAAGTAAAGAACACGGCCCATTTCATATTATTTTTAAACATGGTGGCAAGTTGAAAGATACTTTGACAGTTGTTTCCACCGCACGAACGTTTACATTCGCTTGAAATCGTGAGTATAAGCTACCTTGGTTTTACCGATGACTATTTCGATGTTAGAATGTGGTTCTGAAAAACATTCGGACCTCGCTTTGCATCATAGACAGGTTCCCGAAAAACCAGATGCAAATCGAAATGATGCAAAGTGAACAAAAGTTAATTGTCAGAAAGTTTGTAAATAATAAAGATACGTTAGCGTTACCGTTTTCTATTTTTATATATGGTTTAAAAAATTGTAAATATCGTTAATAATGTGGGGATCTAATGGTAGAAATTATGCAAAAATATAATGTTGTAACGCGAGGAGTGGTGGCAATTGGGCAGTAATGCAAAAGCGAAACGATGCAAAACGAATGCTAGATGTAAGGCACCGGTCCTTGGTTAGATTTGAAAGCCAGATGTCAACTATTTGTAAGGTCGTTTAAACAGCTGAAATACATTGCGTTTTTCCATTATTTAAACAAGCGGTTTAATCCAGTGCGATCAATTATTTAGCGCTGTTATTCCCCTCCCTCTTCCCCCGCAATGTTTTTTTGTTTTTTTTTTTAAAAAAACTTTTTGCATATTTTTTAGAAATTCAATTACTGTACATGTATTTTTATCTATTTTTATTCTGATACATGTACTAGTTTTTAAGATAAACCAAAAATAGAATAGTCATCCAAAGATTTGATAGCGATTAACATTATTACGGTAACAATAATTGAGATAAATATTATTTTGTACTGCATGAAAATTGGTTTCAATAGAGTTTTTATTTCCCGGCCTTTATTTAAGAAATTCAAAAAAACATAGAAAATTGGTTTGCGAATTTATTTTATTAATAGGTACAATAATTCATATTAATTCCGGTGTTAAAAATACTTATGCAGGTGTGCATTCTGGTGGAGGGGTTCCGCCAGAATTTTTGTAAGTGGTGCAGATCAAAGTCAAAAAATCAGCCTGAGCAGCCTGCTCATTGGCGTCCGAATACACCTACAATAATTATTTTCGATTAATGTAATATTTTTTTAAAATTTTTAATTTCGAAAGCGAATATTACGCCGTCAATGATGATCCATGGTACGTAGGTTAACGGTGGATTCAAACCTTGAGTAATCTCTCCGTTATCTACAAGCAATTGGGCGCCAAAATCGCTGTTGGCACAGTCATAAATCAGAGTCCAGTTCAAATTGTATTGCTGAGCGCACTAAAAAAAAAAAAAAAAAAAAAGGAATATGGACGCAATGAAGTTAATTTATTTATTTTTTAATTTTAGTTTGCGTTGACGGAAACTTACACCTTGAGCCGCGAGGACGGGATCGTTGGCACTCATGGAACATCCGATGAAATTGACATTGTCCACGTTGTCGGGATAGTAGTTCAAAGCGCAAGACTACAATAGTGTTTGGATAAATCAAAATGGATTCTATATCACTAATTCGGTAAGTGAGTTTTTACGTGTATTTTATTTCCGTAACATTCTTCGGGTCCGTGTTGGCATACAAAGTCGAATGAAGCGCCGTTCGCCGTGAACTGTAAATTAGTAATGAGAGAAAGGTTTAGCGCATTAAAAGAAATGAATATCGAAGGCGTGTACGTTAGCTTTTCCAAATGGTACGAAGGTGGTCACAAACACATCAGGAATGAGTTGATAAGTTGGCCACAGCTGCGTTGAAATGAATTTTCGGCTATCTGGGCATTCGCTTTCGTAATAGACGCCAACTTGCACCGGATCTTGGCTCCAAGAGCCTCCAACCATCAAAACCTATAATCCGGAATTTCATTGCGAATCAAGCAACTGTATATTTGAAAAATAGGAGGGGAAGGGGGCTAATGCGCTTCAACAATTTTTTTTAGTCGGAAATATTAATCATTGTTTTTAAATTAAAATCTGGTTGGACTACTTTGGTGGCTATCGATAAAATTTGAAATTTGAGGCAATTACTTACTAGGGTTAATGCGGCCAAAAACTTCATTTCGTGGGCTTTTCAATAACTTCAAATAATTTGGAGATTTAAAAGATTTAGTTTAGGAATAAGTGGTTTTATATGAAACATTATCAGTTGAACCTTGCGTTGATTGTAAATTATAGATGAGATACCAGGCACAGAAGTCGGCAAGAGATTATTAACATTATCTACTGTATATTCAACAATGACTTTACAAAAATTAAGGAAGGTTTTTTTTTTTATTTTTTTTAAAGAATTTTATTTTTTAGTTGCACACGAGCTTTATTTCAGTTATCTCTAACGTATTTACGTGCTATTTATTTTAGTAACATTTAGCTGATTTCGGATGTACAGTAGGCCTGCAGTAAGCAAATAATGTCCTCTAACGTTTCACCTTGGAAATTGGTCCAAGATTATCAAATTTTAATTATCTCTTTCTGTTAATTGTATGGAATTGTTGGCAATGGTAATAATCGTTCGCGGTCGATTTGTGACGATTGTTGATCTAATTAATTAATCCGTTTTCTCGCATCGCCGCTTTCGCTGAATAATTATTATTGAAGCCTGTTTTATCAAGTATTTAAATCATTGATTTTAGTTCAAGGTTGTACAGTACTTCAGAATCAATGAATCACGTACAAGTAATATTTAGCTACGGTATCGGTTTTGACAAACATGTCCTGTATTTGAAATCGAAATACAGGGAAGTACAGTACGGTACATTCATTGTCCTACTTGTAATTAATTAAATTATTGATTTTAATAGCAAATCGTTTATTATTTTTTTTTTCTAAGGTAGCTTACTTTATATTCAATTAAATTAAGTTTAATATATTGAAAAAATTCAATAATTTTGAAAACAAATGTTAATTTTATTAGCAACGAATAATAATTATTTTGATGCAATCAGGTTAGATTAGAATTTAATTAAAGGGAATATCCGTATTCTTTGATCCATGCAAGGCCTTCCACGGTATCTCCTTAAATTTTAAATAATTAAAAAATAAATTTTTTTTAAATTAAGAAACAAAACGTTTTACCGGCGGCGTTGTATTCACATCCGATCCAACCGTCGTAACCCACATCTTCCAAAAAATTCAATAGGTATCTGTAGTCGATTTCGCCTCTGCTGTTGGGTTCATGACGATCTGGTACTTGCGCAATCTGAATGTGACCTTCAATAGTAAACGAACGTTAAGTTAATTTTGGGAAAGTACTGTAAAGGTAAATGCACTTGCCAATATGGGGAAGAAGTTCTTTGATAGATTGAGTCAAGTTCCCACAAATATATTGCAAATGGAAAATATCCTATTAATAATTATTACAAAAATTTTTTGATTAATTTTGTTACTCGTCAATTGTTTTGGCCACTTACCAATTGAAGTTTAAGATTTGGACTATTAACCGTGTTAATATATCGAACAGCTGCAATGAGAAACAATAACAATATTTTTAAGGCCATTGAAAATACTTACGGTATTCAAAAAAGTCAGGGAAATACCGGTTGTTACCATTTGTAAAACTGTTGAGAAAATAGCCTGGTACTGTGAAATTATTTATAGGTTCGATGAGACCGACAATATCTTCCTAATATAGATGAATTTTAAGAAATAAGTGATTTTTTTTTTTTTGGACGGAAATTTTTTTTTACCTTTTCTAACAAGTTTGCGGCGTATTTTAAATTATCGATATAAACCGGTTCCATACCCATGTCCACAATTTTCGATTGAGTTTTGCCAGACATTATGTGCAAACTTTTGAAAGAAATTTTATATTAATTTTTTAATAATTCGTTGTCAAGTTTTTCTTAAATTTACTGACTTTTTACATTGTAAAGCTTTGCAATATCTAATTGACAAATCCAAACCAGATTGAAATTCGCCGACGTACGACGGCAAAGCCGCTAAACCCAATTGACCTTTTTCTAAGTTTCCTACAATCATTGGCAATGAAATACACTAATTAGAATTAATTATTATAATGCACTCGATATTCGTATACGTGCCTGGAAAACTATTGATGAGTACTTGTTGCAAGCCAGTATTCTCCTTGGCGGCCACCACTTCTTCGATCGGATAATCGTAAAGAAACGCCGTCTCTACGCCTTTGAAACCGGCCAGTTTGGCTGCCTCGTATCGGTGGAGAACATTTTGGTGTTCTTTAAACAAAAACGACAAGTTGGCAGCAAATTTCATGTTTACTATGACTGAAAATTTCTCTCGATGTAGTCGCTTCGAATGCTAAAACACGAATAAGCTAATCGTAAACTTTGATTTTTAAAGATCAATTAATGCATTGGCACGGCGTTTAATCCACTTATGAAGATTCAATTAAAAACATTTGTTTATCGCGAAGGTCAAGGTCGATCGTCACGTGGCTCCAAGTTCTATTACTGTATTTACATTTTCAGTGAGTGTAATTTTTAAATTAGATTAATTTAGGGAAATATTAATTAAATTTCCACTCTATAAAATAGAAAAATTATGCAGATTTTTAGTTATTTTTTTCCATTTACTGTAATATTTCTGCGTGACATGTGACCTTAATTATAATCAGCTGTTAGATTTTCGTCTGCTAGTGTTGTGATTCAAAGGGGAAATAATTATTATTTTGTTGGAAATTGATTCTATTATAAACAATCGTTAGAAATTAAAAGAAAGGTGAATATAATAATTATTAAATAATATACCAATTGAAATGTAGGTGAAGAAAAGCATTGTAAGGAATCGCAATGTTAATGGAAATATGTACCGTAATATCCCTGACGTGTTAAATTAGAAAACTGCGGTGGGCAATCTTGCAGATTTCAGTTAACTGTAAAAATTATAATTAATGAATTATTGTAATAATTATATAGAGATTGCGTTGTGGTCAGCATTATGTCGAATGACGAAGAAGAAGAAGTTAATTTGATAGATGGCAGACGTCGCGATCATCCAACAATACGCTGCCGCCGAACAACATTTCGAAAATTTTTTAGCAAGTATTTTTTTTTAGATTTTTGTTTTATCTGGGAGAAATAGGTAGGGGGTCACCGCGCCAAAGGTTTACAGTATAGTATTATTATTATGGGAAGTTTTATCTAATAATTTGCGTCGCTTTCACAATTAAAACGAATGATCCTAATTATTTATTGGCTTCTTCTTGATTACAATTTTATCTGACTGATAATTTTTGTAAAAAATAAAAGCCACTTGAGATTGTAAAACAATTTAACTTTTTAACGCTACACTATCGTAGGCCAGTGCTTGATATTTACTAACATTGCCAAGTGTTCCAAGAAATAATTAGCTTTGATTGGCGCAATCCCATAATATTATTTCTTCTTGTCACTTCAGTGCATATACCATTCTAGTTTGATTTTAGTTTTATAGTAATGTTTGGTTCTAGTAACGTATAAATGGAGAAATTGAAATGTTGTCGATGTGGTTCGTAAAGTTTCTTTTTTTTTTCATTTATTATTTTAATAGGTGATTTTATTTTGATTGCTAGATTTCGGAATTAGTGGCGAACCGGAGGATGGGCTTCCGCGACGAGTTCTAGTTCGAAATTTAGTGGCTTTTTGGTTAGCTTGCTACTTTCGAAGTTAATGTTTTTCAAGCGTTATTTGATATCGTTTTAGGATATTGGGATTATGTAATAACTTTGCCTATTGTATAATGTTGAGCGCTGCTCATGACATTCTGGCGGAGGAAGGTGTTAATGACACGCAAGTAAATTTTTTAAAAAAGAAAATAGAGATTATCCAACGATTATTATAGTTGATGATTATAATACGTAAATTTTTGCAGACGATTGATTTTAATCCTGACCGTAACTGCAATGAAATGTCAACCGGGGTAAATTTTTTTTAAAAAAAAAATTGCTCCATAACGTTTTTTTTTTATTTTTAAAATTGACTTGGCTATACTTCTAGGCAATTTTATTGGCAGATATTCTTCCATCATTATGTATCAAGATAATTGCTCCGTTCATTTTAAGCTACACATAGTGAGAATTTCGTTTGGTTTATTTTTTTTTATTTTTTATTTCTATAATTTTTTTTGTTTTAGTCTGCAGATAACTGCTGCTATACTTTTGGCTTTAGCTAGTTTTTTTGCCGTGGCTTTTTCAACCGTTCCTTGGTTAACTTACACGGGTAAAATGTAGGAAATTTGAGTCTAAAACTGGGATTTTTAACATTTTTTTGATAGGGGTAGCTTTCGCTTCCTTGTCGAGTGGGTTAGGGGAAACAACCTTATTGAGATATTCAACTTTCTATACAAAGTATAGAGGCTACTGAGTTTGGCATTTGAAATACAGTATTTAATTAATTTTATTATCAATATTTTTAAGGAATGTTATTTCCACTTGGTCTTCCGGCACAGGTTCTATAAACGAATAATTTAAAATTATTATTTAGGAAATTAAGCCGTTAATTATTAAATAGGAATGTCGGGTGTTTTGGGTTCATTTTCCTACGCGCTGATGACCATGACACTTTCGGCCAGGAATACGTTGCTGATTATGACTGTAATTCCCGTACTTATGGCTATAACGTAAAAATTTTTATTTTAAAATTTAACTGCCAGTCCATTTATTGGGTTTATTTTTATATTGGTAATGTAGGTTTTTGTTTATTTTGGTACATCCGAAAAAGATGAAATTGTTGAGAGAAAGCAGAATCGTACAGGACGATTTTTACGACTTTATTGAGGAGAAATCTGAAATTGGCGCGATTGACGGTTTGTTTTGACCCAATGAGGACACGTTTTATTTTCAAATTAATGAAAACTTAAAATTCTATAATTTAGCAGCGGTGAAAATTAATGAAGAAAATGTAAAAGTTGAAGCTGCGTCTCTGACGTTTAGAAAAATGTTGTCACTTATTGTGGTAAGAACCAAATCATTTTAAAAGAGCAAATTATGCTAGGTAGTTCATAAGACATCGAATTATTTATCATTTAGCCTTTATTAAAATATATGATTCCGCTGTCGTTGGTCTACCTCGCCGAATACTTCATCAACCAGGGTCTAGTATGTCGTTAAAGGATCGAAAATGTTAAATCGGTTTTTTGAAATGATGTTTATTGCAGGTTGAATTGATATATTTTAAAGATTCGAGGTTAACTTTCGATGAGCAATATAGATGGTAAATGAGGTGCTTTAGTTTTAGAATTTAAATTTATTATTTGTTAAATACTGTTTAGGTATCAAGTGCTTTATCAGGTTGGGGTTTTTATTTCGAGATCTTCCGTTAATTTTTTCCAATTGAAGCAATTGTGGATCTTGCCAATTTTGCAGGTTTTACATATTGCTTTTTTATAATTTTTTTTTTTGTTTAAAATTAATTGATAATTTCAGTTTCTCAACGTGATCATATTTGTGTGCGAGGCTTACTATTTATTTATGCCGAGTATTTGGATTATATTCGTGCTCATTTTGTACGAGGGATTGCTAGGTGGATGCTCCTACGTGAATACGTTTTATCAGATTACGCAAGAGGTTGTTTAATTTATAAAATTATGAGGTGATGAGAATGATATTAATTTTTATAATAATTTATTGATAATTGAAAAAAGGTTGATGAACCTTACCGCGAATTTTCAATGGGAGCTGCTTCGATGGGAGATTCTATTGGTACTACCATCGCAGGTTTGATTTCCATTCCAGTGCACACTGCCTTATGTAAATCTCCAATTCCTAAAATACATTTGTAATATCAAATTACCGGTATTTTTGTAAGATCCAATTTTATTTTTGCAAATTTTTATTGGATGGGAAAGCTGAAATTATATCCGCGAAATATTGCCTAAACAGTTGCTTTTATGAAGCATTTTTAAGAATTGGCACACGGGCCAAACTTTACCAATGCATATCGGAATAAAATTATTTGTAGATAAAATATTTGTATAATGCGGTATTTTATTCCCCTATATGATTAATGTTTGATTTGAATAAAAAAAAAAAAAAAAAAAAAAGAAATACACTTGAGGGTTTTTTTTTTTGTTTTTTTGATCATAGAGAGTTGTAAATCGAAATGGAACAATGAACACCTTTAACGTTCAAATATTAAGTGTTGGAAAGTAAATATTACGAACGAAAGAGAAATCATTTTCGCAATTATTTGATTATTAGTATATTAAGGTATAATTTTAATCTTTATAAATGGGAGGCATTCTATTAATATTATATTTTTTAAATTGGGTAAATGATGTTGTTAAATGGAATGGTAAATGGCATTGTTATTTATTTATTTATTTATTTATTTTTATATATAATGACACAAGGTACGCCACTGTTTAAAATTGACGTCATTTTTAACAAACATTTTACCGTCGTTAATGTGCGTCGTTCTCACTGGAGATGGGGAGGGGAGGGGGAAGAAAAAACCCCAAAAACCAACGTATGTTTGTCAAAAATACGGTCAAGGTTTTGAAAATTTAAGTTGGAAATGTTCACGTAATTTGAACAAATATTTTAATTAAGTTTGATTTAAAAACCTTGGTGAATCTTCCGGGCAAGGATGGGTTTTCGGGATTATTTTTGATTTACAGTATTTTTCTATTTGCAAATAATTGTTGTTTGCATTAAGTTTTTAATTGCTATTTATACAATACAATTTATTCTTTTTTATTGTGTTTTTATCTCTATATATTCGAATTTAAAGATTAAATTTAATGCGTTTTCAGTGTTTTACGTTATTTCCTTAAAGAATGTGCTCAATCATTGCTTTTCTTTCGCCGCAATACGAAACTGTATTATCGGTTACATCAGCTAATTAATATTACAATGCAAAAATACAAAAAATGACGTCTAAGGGCTTGCTTTTTTTTTTTTTTTCCTCAATTATTATTATTTTGAATTCTTTGAACTAATAAAAATTTCTAAGAATTATGTTAAAAAATTGGCAATTTTGACCGATTGTACCTGTAATTAAAACTGCTTGTAACGATTTTAATGCTAAAACTCATTAAGTTATTTATTTTGATCCGTTTGTTAGGTTTTGTTGTGCAATATTTTAGTGGTTTTTACAGTGCTAGATTAGCATAATTAATTATTATTTTAGTGTTTTCTGTGTTTTTAAATACTTTTTTTTTTTTTTTTTGTAATTAAATGTTGGGATAATCCCAACCAGATTTGCACTTTTGAAAGGAGCCATATAAATTCGTGGTTTATGGCATCTTTGGTTTGCACGATTGTGAAAGACAATTGCGAACTATCACGTGCTTTTGTCACATTTTAAAAGGAAAAAGTACTCTTAAAACGAGGGAGGTGGGGCTTTACGGCGCAAGTCGTTCAAGATTGTTTAATTAAGGTGGTGATGAACAATCACGGAAAGTATAAATACAGTATCAGCTGAGATAATAGGAGTCAGTACAAATTGAATTTGTGACTCTTAAATCGACAGCTATGCAGCCAACGGGTGAAAACAAACCAACAGCAACGCAATTGGCCATGGAAAGCGGAGTAATTGTTAATCCAGCACAGGTTTTTTTTTTAAAAAAAAAAATTTAACTAAATTGTTTTTTTTTTAAAAAATCAATTTTTTTTTTACTATTTGTTAGGATAATCAGTGGAAAGCTAAATTAACGGTGATGAAATATAAAATCGTCGCAGCTATTGTTTTGGGTTTGGCTTTTCTCGTTGGTACTGTGCTGATTGCTTATATAGGGCTATCGACTCGTAATTCGGGTCCTCAAATACAAGTATTAATACTTTATTTTTATTAATTAATTAAAGATTTCGCGTCTATTTAATAATTGTTAACTTTTTTGCGACGCGATAAAAAGAAAAAAAAAGTGTCGCGAATCTTTATTAATTGTTTTTCTTGGTATCAGATATTTCAATTTGTGTTACGTGATTCGTCAGCTTTGGCACCTATTCACTTAGACGTTAAGGTTGATCCCAAGGAGAAGGCGAGTGACTATTTTTTTTTTATCTTAACGTTAAAAATTGCGCAATTGTTAGATTAAATGATTTTAATTACAAGTTATAATCTACTGCTCCGGAAACGAATACGTTTTAGCCCTTTTTTTTTTATTATTTTTTTTGTAATTAATTTATTATTCTGAAGGTGGAGTATTTGACTTCACCGGAAGTAGATAAGGATGGAAACAGTATCGGAGAAATCCACGGTATCAGGGACGATAAAAATGTAGGTCATTATTATTAGGCTAAGATTTTTTTTTTTATTCTTAAAAAAAAATATTTTAATATTTGTGACGTTATTTTAGGGAATTGAAGCTTTTATTAGTAATGATAATAACAAGTGTTTTATCGCAAAAATTGCTCCTATGGAATTATCATCTAATTTTGAAAACGGCTCTGTTCATGTAAATTAACAGTTTTCAAAATGCGCTCAATTTAAGTACAGAATTTTAAGCAAAATTGTTTTATAAAGGAAGAAGAAGTGGACGCCAACATGACATTTTATTTATTGAACCAAACTATCCATCCTTATATTTTGAATACTTTGGCTGGGAAAAATGTGGTGGCATTTTGTGGTTCTCGAAACGGAGTGTGGATGATTCCATTTAACCAAACGGAAGTTGATAATAGTGATGAGGATTCTAGTAAGTTTCGACCGGTTACAACTTTTAAGTTTAAGTTTGAGATTATAATTTTATATTGTGATTTTTTATTAAAATAGGTGAGTCGAGTAGAAAAAAGAGGTTTGCTTGTTGGTCATGCGGCGGCGGAGGTAATAGTGGGGGCCATATTTGTTGGTGGAGTTGCGGTGGTTGGGGCTGGTATAGACGATGCTATCGATATTGTTCATATTATTAACTTTTTTTTTTTTCCATAAGAAATTTTTATCGTTTTTATTATTTTGTTATGGTATGCGCCGTAAAATTTTATAATGAGAAAATAATAATTCGTTAATATTATAACAATTTTATTACTGTATTGAAAAAAACAAAAATTTTAATGGTTTTTATTTTGACATTATTTACATATTAATAAAGTTTTACTGGGTTTACTACTATTGTGAGTGAGCTTTTATTTAGTTATTCTAGCGTAATATTTTTTTATAAGGGTAAATTTTACTACAGTAGTTTATTATTTTTAATTATAATTTTAAATGTACTACTGTATATACCGATATATTAATTTCCATGAATTTTGTTTCGACTTTGTTTGTTTTTATTTGTAAGGAAGTGTTAAACTAACAAATAATAGTTATTTTTATTTTTTTAAAAACGGTTTTAACCGGATATTTCTTTGTATTAAAATTTGTAATACTTTTAGTTTTCGGAAACTAAATTTCAGTTGTGTTATCAACGAAAAACAGCGGCGAACATTCTTAGGAATTTTATATGTGCTGTAGATTGCTTTTTCTTTCAATTCCGACTTCAGACAGAATAAACGGAAATTGAAAGTTGAAGGTTCAGAATGGGTGGGTTATATCCAGGAAATTGCACGCAGCTCGGATTTGAAAATTATTAAAACTTGCATATACTGTATATATAATAATATTGCTGCTATAATAATTATTATATTGAGTTTTATAGTTTAATCGGTTATACAGTATTTGAGCTCTTAGCTCAATTTTGTTTTTTACGAAGTTCTTTTAAGCGATGACATCGTGAATTAATATTAATTATGAACTAATGTTTTAAAAAAAAATGAAGAAAAAGTTGTCAATATTAATTTGCGCGACGTTTGTGATAGGTTGTTAAGCCTTATTATTTATATTTATTAAAAATTAATTTAAATTTGATTGGTTTAGCGACGGTTGCTGCTCAATTTCAACAGCTAAAAGAGAATAGTATGGCTTGCGATTTCAATGAATATGGACCGTTTTGTGACGATAAATGCTATTGTGTTAATGATGAAAGTTGTGATAAGTCTAACGGGCATTGTCCGAACGGGTGTAAAAATCATTATAAGCCGCCAATTTGCAATGGTAAATTATTTAATACTCGTACATATATATTTTTTGTTACTAATGAAAGCAAGAAAATATAACATAAATCTTTTTTTTTATTTGCTTTTAGCATGCGATGATGGCTATTTTGGAAGCGATTGCAATCAGCAATGTCATTGCCTAAAGGGATCATCAGACTGTGATCTTACCAACGGTGACTGCAAAAGCGGAAATTGTTCAGTTGGCTACGAAGGGAAATCGTGCCAAAAGTTAACCGGTATTTTAGTTTTAGTTATACTAAGCTAATTAAAATTATAATTTTCATAATTACGTTGTTTCCACAACAGGAATTCCAAAGTTTGAATCTTCGGGAATTGATCAGGCTGCCAATCGCAATCAAACATTTGTAGTGGCTTGCACTGCTGTAGGAGCACCGTTACCTAATATAACTATTCATTATTATAAGTAATGTTTTTATTTTATTTTATATAATTATTATTACTGCTTCGTTATTACAGTTTTGTAAAAACACATTTAGAAATTTGACAGCGGTAGACGATGTAAGCTTAATTTATGAAGATGGAAATAAAACAACTGCAACTGTAGAGTTGTTTAGTGACATAATAGGATTACACGAAATTGAATGTAAAGCTCTAAATACGCACGGTTCTGTCAGTGAAAAACTTAGCATTACAGTTGTTGGTAAATCTACTTCATTTTTAAGAAATTATACAAAATAAATGATTAATATTGCATTGCTTTTAAAGATCCTCCGGAGTTGAACGATCCTCCAGTAATTGGTAAAAGCGCTGCGCGAGAGATTGAAGTTTCTTGGAAGCATTGGCAGTATGAAGTAGATAAAGGCGGTTTTGACGGAGATACAATATACTATTTAGTAAGTTAATTACAACGACTAGAAAAATATTATTATTAATGACTTAAATTGGTTTAGATTGTTTATCGCCACACCGGAAGTTTGTTATGGATAAACAGCAGTGATTGGCAATTGGAAAACACACACACTATTACTAATTTAATGCCCGATGCCGATTACCAGATTGCTATTAGATGTAAACGACCTGGTGATTATGGAGAAGGTAGTGTAGGAAGTTTTAGTAATGGCTTTACTATATGTGGACCTCCTAACGAGAATGGCAAAGTACAAAATGTCTCGAGCAGAATAATTGCGCCATCGATTGCACAATTGAATTGGCAGGTATAGTAGCGATATAATTAAACTATAGCTTCAATTTTTGGTTTTAAGTTTTTTTTTTTTTATTGTTATTATTTATTTGTTTTATTTTTAGCCTCCTAAACAAGAAAATTTAGGTTGTCGTTTAGAAAGTTTTTCAATAAGTTATGAACAGGTTGGACTACTGACGCCTTCGAAAAAATCTATTGTCATTGTAAACAAGGACCAACTAAACCACGAGTTCCTACATTTAGTTCCGCAGTCCGAGTACTTGTTTGAGTTAACAGCAATTACTGGTTTCAAAAACTCCTCCAGTGTATCACATACTGTTAATACAACCGATTTTGGTATAAATATTAAGATAATGGGCATTGTTAATAAAATATAATAAATGGTAATATATTTTTTTTAGTTCCTGGACAGGTTAGAAACTTAACCTTGCAAGAAATTCCCAATGAAAGTTATCAATTGCGTGTTATATGGTCGAGACCGCCTAATGTTACAGCTGCAGATGACAAGTACGTTGATTACAACGTCACAGTCGAACTGCTTGAGATGAAAGCTTGCGGCTCGTCCAACGAGAAGCTTGATAATAAAGCTATTCATAAAAACTCAACAACAGAGGTGACATTTAAAAGATAAATTATTTTTCAATATTTAGTTTAGAATAATAATTTTTTTAGGTTTTTGTCTCAAACTTACATCCTTATTCGGAATATAAAATTAGCGTGCAGGCAAAGTCAATTGCTGGAGAAAGCGATTCTGTTGAGATAACAACGAACACAACGGAGGGAGGTTTGCAATTTTTGTTGAAAATTATTGTGTAATTGATGTTTTTAACGGTTTTTTTTTTTTATTTATTTTTATGAAGTTCCAAGTGGAGAACCCTCAATGATCGTCGTTGAAGAAATTGATTTGGATAGCCTTTTATTTCGTTGGGATCCAGTGCCTTGTGAACAAGCCAATGGTCAATTGGGATATAGGTATTCGTTGCGATTGTTTGACGGGAGTGAGCAGAAAGGTCAAGGCAGAAAAAAGAGATCTGATAAGTGGATTGCTTACAATGAAACTTATGGTATTTTATAACTTTTTAATTGAAAGCCGGGAAAAAATATGGTTACGTACGGATTTTGATATTTTTATTTACAGATAACAACGTTACCATCGGAAATTTATCAACTTACACCAACTATGAATTTTCAGTAAGAGGGTTTACTTCCGTTGGTGATGGACCTGCAAAAACATTAGTTAAACGAACAACTGAAAATTGTAAATAATAATGTGTTTGTTTTTTTTGTTTTTTTTGAATACCGTAATGTTTAACAATTACGATGCAGATGCTCCAAAACTAAGTGAACCACCGAGGATAAGGAACGTTGAAAAAAACGAAATTACTGTTGAATGGCGTGTTTGGAATTCTAACAGTAATGAGACTAATGTGCAACCTGAATATAAGGTGATAAATATTTTTTGTTTTGTTTTGTTAAAAATACATTTTTTGTATCAGTATATTAATTTAAATTTTTGTAGGTGTTTTATCGATTGAAAGGTCGGACATGGTTGGAAAGGGGTGAATGGCAGTCCGAAAATTCGTCGACAATTTATAATCTTACTCAGGATTCAGAATATGAAATTTCTGTACGTGTTCGAAACAATGGGAAAGAAGGACCAATAGAACCGATAGTAGCGTCACGAACTAAATGCGGTTTGTTAAGTGATTATGCGAATCTTCAGAACGCTACATGGAAACTGTTATCTAAATCAGATGTTAAAATTTCGTGGGAGGTATTAAATCCAAATTTAAGTTTTAATGTTAAAGTTATACTGATATTTATGCATTTAATATTAGCCTCCTAAAATCGCTTGCGGATTTGTTAATTATAGTTTGCGTTTTGAGACAGTTGAAACCTCTGATATATTTTCGTACAACTTAACTGGCAAAAAGGTGGGGTTTACTCTTCGCGGTTTAAGATTAAATACAGGATACTTAGTTAATCTAACAGCTCTAACAACGCTTGATGAAGTTTACAAATATACTCAATTATTTTTTAATACTTCTGATTTTCGTAAGGCGAACCTTGAATGTAATTTGAATGTAATTGACTAATTACTCGTATTGTTTTTAGATTCTGACATAATAATTGATACTTCTTCACCCCTTGAAATCAAGTCGGTTAATTCTACACACTTACAGTTTGCCCCGGTTTCATCAGCACTCGCCACCAATATTAATAAAAATATAACGTATAACATTTTGGTGAAGTTAATGTTAAAAATGGCTTGTAATACAATTTTGAATCAATCCGATTATCAAGTTATTAACGCGCCCGCGGATGAAATTGTAAGTTTTTCAATTGATTTTTAAAATCTTGTTCAGAAATTAATTTAATTGAGTTACATTATTGTAGGTAACTATTTCTAATTTATCGCCGTTTTCGATTTATGAGTTTAGCGTTGAAATTGAAACCATGGCTGGATTTAACAAGTCTGTTGAATTGAAAGCGAACACTACTGAAGCAGGTAGAACAACCTAAAATTTATTAAAATTAAGGATATTAAATGTTATAATTAACAGTACAATGTTTACAGCGCCGTCTATTAATATCATTAACATTTATCCGATGGAACGTAATGTCACTAAACTGTCCTTTAAATGGGATCCAATTCCTTGCGAGGAAGCAAATGGGCAATTGGCTTATCGATATTCGCTTCTGGAAAAAAGAGAAAGTGGAGTATTAGTCAATAGAAAGAAAAGACAAACAACGTGGATACCGGTAATTAGTGATGTAGTAACAAATGGTAAATATGTTTTTCTAATAATTTTGTACACCTGCTAATAATAGCTTATAAATTTAATTTTTCCGTAGACACCAATGTTACTTTTGATAATTTGACAATATTTACAACTTATGAATTTCGTGTAAAGGCTTTTACATCAGCGGGTGAAACACTAACATCAACTTCAACGCAACGAACTATGGAAGACAGTAATTATTTTATACTTTCTTTAATTTTGCAATTTTACAAGTTAAAATTTTTTTTTTTTTTTAGTTCCGTTGCCGCCAAATTTGTCTATGCATAAATCAACATCAAATAGCTTTTTGCTTGATATTATTTCATCATTACCATTGCGAGGCATAGTCACAGAGCATCAAATTGAAATTTCGAATTGCTTTATTGAACGAAATATGTGCAATCAAGTCCCTACAAAACGCACAATAGACCTTGAAGGGTCAAACTTGCAACCTTTAGTGGGCAATTTGCTGCCTTTCTCGACATGGGATGTCAAGGTAATATCATCATCAGTTATTACAAAAACTTCCGTATTAAATTCCTAGAAAATGTTTTTTTTTAGATTCGAGCTAAAACGTTAGTTGGGTGGAGTAACTGGAGTTCAACTTTCAATTTTACTACTAATGAAAGCGGTTAGTCAATCGGAAATGTCACGTTCATCAAAGTATTTATTTAATTTTAAAATTTTTTTAATTTAGTTCCGGAAGAACCTGGTTTAATTAGTATTGTTGAATTTAATTCTACTGCAGTTTACGTGCAATTAAAACCTCCTAATCGTCCTAACGGAATTATATTAACTTATAAAGTGAGTTGTAACCTACTATAAGGAATTTATTGGCAAATACATTGATTTAATTATGTAATGGTATCTTTTTATTATTTTAGGTAAATTGTTATCTTTGGAATAATGAAAATCAGAGTTCTGATGCTGATCCGCTTATTACTAATGAAAGTGAAAACAACTATGCTACACTTGTTTTGTTAAATGGACTCAGAGTTGGATTTACTTATATTATTCAAGCGTCGGCTAGAACTAAAATCGGTTATGGCACAATCGTCAATGATACTTTCGTTATGTCTGGAGCTACAAGTAAGACAGTTTATACAATTTAAAAGATTTTATTTAAAGTTTTTTTTTAAAAAAAATTATAAATTGAAAAGCAATTTATTTTTTTGTTGTTTTGACCGTACAAATAGGTAGGAGAACTGTCATTGAGTACCCTCCACCTCCAACTCCTCAATTAATCAAATATCTTAGCGGACAAGATTTTTCTGACGAAATTACAATAGAAACTAAAATATTTGCCGTCAAAAATACTTCTGGAATTCGTCCTAAGTAAATTTAATATTTTACTAGCATCTGAAATTGATAAATCATTAATGCAATAATTAAATAGATATTATCAAATAATTGTAAAAAAGTTAGAATTTGGAGAAGATGAAGTAAATTTAAATGATACTTCAATTGCCGGTTATAATGCAGCCATGTCGGCTAATAAACCATATTGGACAGCGGCTTTATTAACAGCTGATGATTTGCCTTTAGACGCGTCGTTTTCATTTATTGTTGGCAATAAAAAGAACTACAATGGCTTTTACAATGGACCAATTTTTAAAAACTCTACATATACTGTAATGTCAAGAATATTTAATCCAAATAACGATGTAAGTGCATGCTTACCTACATTTTAGAAGTACATGTAATTATGTTGAATAATTATTTTAAATTATAGGCATTTTCTCTCTTCACGCCGATGGCATTGCAGCCAAAAGAAAGTAATGCGAGATTTTGTTGATTGAATAAACCTGAAATACAGTAGTTTTTTTTTAAAAAATTGTTTTTGCTTTTAGAAGACGATAACATAGCTGTATCTGGTCGGGGGCCCTGCATATTAGCTGGAATTTCGTGTCCTTGGTTTATCGCTATAGTTATTATTGTTGTGCTTTTATTTTGGATGATAGTGGCTATCGTAGTTTTTTGGAAAAGAAGGTAAAAAAAATGCAAGCCGAAATGAAAATGTCCGTTATTAAGTTATAATTGAATTTAGAAGGCGAACAAAGCGATTATCCATCAATGAAGGAACAATGAATAATTCGATTAAACCAGGACATTCGAATATTATTTGGCCAAAGAAAACTGATGGGTCAAATGCAGATGATTCTCAAGATACCTCTCTTACTGTTTTTCAATCCAGCGATTCCTCTCGTAAGCTTGTAGCTAGCGTTTTAATACTTTTTGTTATACAGTATTTTATTTATTTTTTTTTATTTTGCAGTACAAAGTGGTAGAAGTAAAACATTTAATAAAAATTGCAATTTTTTTGGACCGATTCTCGTTAAAGATTTGGCTGAGTATATCAATCAACGAGCTGCAAATCCAAAAATTGATTTTCCTGAAGAATACAAAGTAACTCAAATTTCAGTTTTTATAACATATTAGTTTAATTTTATTTATTTAGCAAGCCACAAGAGATAAAAGTAAACCGTGGACAATTGCTAAAAAACCAGAAAACTTAAAAAAGAATCGATATGGAAATATTCTTCCATGTAACATAACTTTTTTTTTATAAAACTTTTGAAGGTAAAATGATCATAAATATTTTTTTGCAGATGACATGACGCGGGTACGATTGGAACCTCATCCTGGTCAGCCAGATACAGATTACATTAATGCCAGTTTTATTGATGTAACAAAATAATAAATTTTAATTGATACATTTTTATTAATTATAATTTTCGAATAGGGTTATGATAAACCGAAAGGGTACATTGCCACTCAAGGTACTGTTATAACCATTTTGAAAATTTAATAGGCTATTATTAGTAAAAAAAAAAAAATTATATTTAATTGTTTTATAGGTCCAAAAGAAAATACTTTTCAAGATTTTTGGCGAATGGTGTGGCAAGAAAATGCAGTTGTAATTGTCATGTTAACAGCGTTGGTGGAATGTAGAAAGGTAAATTTTATAATTAGCGGTTTTGAAATTTAAATTTATTTATTTTTTTAACGGTAGAAAAAATGTGATCAGTATTGGCCAAACAATTCACGTTTGTATGGCAACATTTTAGTTACTTTAACTTCAACGGAACATTTAGCGGATATAATTATTCGGCATTTTGATATTAAATCCATCGAAGTATGACATTGTGTTAATAATCATCTTTATATCGTTGGCATAAAAATCATTTGTGTTGCATGTAAAAGGCTGCCGAAATTCGAGAAGTTACCCATTATCATTACACTGATTGGCCTGATTTTTCTCTTCCTCCATGTATCACTTCTGTGCTCAATTTAAGGAGAAAAGTGAGGGAAGAAATGCAAAAACGCGTTAGTCGAAGTCCATTTATTGTTCATTGCAGGTTTTAATTATTTTTAAAATATTATAAATTTCAATTTGAAAATATTGTATTCATTATTAGTGGAGGAGCTGGTCGCACCGGCACTTTTATAGCCATCGACGCCATGTTGAACCAGGCTTATGAAGAAGATCGTATTAACGTGTTTCGTTTTACTGGTGTCATGTGGGGTTGTAGGTGCAACCTCATTCAAAATGCTGTAAGTAAAATTAATTAAATTTAAATATTATCAATGATAAATAATTATAATTTGCATAGGATCAATATCGCTTTGTTTACGATGCTGTGTTGGAGGCATTGCAAAGTGGGGATACAAAAGTCATTTGCAATCGTTTGCCTACCTATTATCGTGATATCTGTCGAACGTCAGAATGCGAACCATCGGATCTAGCTGAACAATTTAACGTAGACTATCACATTAATTTTCAATAATATTAGTTAATTTTGTTTAATGGAAAATATATTTAAATTTATTTATTTTTTTTAGATATTAAATCGATTAGAGCGAAGATCAAGTTGTTTTTCGTGTCCAGAGGCATTAAATGAAGAAAATACAAAGAAAAATAGAAATCAAGAAATTTTACCAAGTACAGTATTCTAATTAATGTTGAATGAAATTCATTTACGTAAACGTGGTTTTCATTTTAGTTGAGCACAGCCGAGTTAGATTGAGATCAATTTATGAACCTGTATTTGAAGAAGATGAAACTGACGAGGATCGTCAGCCTTCAACAGCTGACCCTTATATTAATGCAGTTTTCGTTGATGTAAAATTGTATTCAATATTTTTAATTAGCAAATTAACTTTAGCAGTGTTTTTTTTAGGGGTTTAAATTAAAAAGGCAATTTTTGGTGACTCATATGCCATTGGACGACACTGTCCAAGACTTTTGGCGAATGATTGTTCTTAACAAGTCATCTGTTATTGTCATGTTAAATGATTGCGAATTTATTGATGAAAACACGGTAATTTTTTTTCACAATTCTTTATCGGAAATTTGTTATTAAGTTGATAAATAATACTGTAGGTTCCTGGACAATATTGGCCAAACGAAGGTTGTATTCAATATGGCCCATATCAGGTAGAAGTTGTACAATTTGAGGAAATGGGAATGGTAACTCTTCGAACTTTGAGAGTGATTGACACAAGAAAAGTTGTAAGTTACTGCATAATAACAATTACTATACAAATACTATAGTTGTACAAGTAAACATTTGGTTTTCTAGAACGAATTTATGCCTTTGGGAGTCATGCAACTGCAATTCTTAGATTGGATTCCGGATAAAAAGGTTCCTGCTGCAGTGTCGTCGATTTTATCACTTATTAATTTTGCGGATGTGTATCGTCATAAATACGGTGGACCAATAACACTTCATTGCCAGTAAGTTATTTATAAGCCAAAATGTTTAACCATAATTATACAAAAATAATTTTTTGTGCTTTAGAGATGGTGCATCACGTTGTGGAGTATTTTGCGCGGCGTACAACGTAAAAGAACAAATTGAAACCGGTGAAGTAGATATTTTTCAAACTATCAAGCGCTTAAGACGTCATCGACCACAATTCATTACATCCATTGTAAGTTCATTTTGTTATAATATATTAAGAGAATGCATCAGAAAAATGAATACAAAACTTTAGGAACAATATCAATTTTGCTACGAAATTGCCACTGCGAGAGTCGCCGAATTGAACAAGGATTCCACTTTGTCCACGCTAGTGTGAGCATAATTTTTCATTTCATTATTAAATGTAAGCTAAAATTACTAACAATTTGTGGCATGCGACGTCCGTTTTTAACGAAAGATTTATTTATCTTGCATATACATTGATCATAAATACATCGCTTAAGAAATAACATCCATAATTTTATGGAGCAACGTTTAAATCATCTTTTGCATTACCACAGCATTTAACAAATTCTCATCTTTTATCGTTTTTTTATCATCAACCAGTTCTCTATTCGGAAATGTCGTCATTAGTGTGAATGTAACAGCTTGAAATTGAGGCCGAGCTCTAAAAAAAATTATCAGTTTTATAAAATATAGCATTGAAATTTGAGAAATTACATCGTTATATATTGCCGAAGGTCTCCTATAGTATGGTGGTGATTAAGCCTGGCAATTAATCTTAAAATATATTTGAAAATTAGATTAACAGTTTCATAATTTTATTGGATCTCAAAAATGTTATTTACCGAGAACCATCCGTTAATCGAATTTGAATGGTAGTCACGGGTTGACTCTCGTCTAATTTAATACTTTTTGATGCAGAGTCTAAACTCTTGCCTTCATCTGGCGTTGAGGGTGTAGTATTGGTCCAATTGGAAGGCGCGGGGCTGTGAAAGTTCAAGCCTGTAAATCCAGCTCACATCAGAAAGAAACCGACTAGCGGTTGAATTTCTGTTTTTGCATGGTATTTTTTTAAACATCACTAACCTTCCTAACATGTGTCCCTTCCCCGAAAAGACTCTCAAATTGTTTCTGGGAGTTTCAAAATCCTCATTTCTATGATCTTCCATCGTTAAACTTACTTCCCCACCTCGAGCTTCTCGAATAAGTTCAACTGGTATTTCTCTGAAAAATCAATTGCATGTGCCGATTTTATATTAACTCCACTACCAAAATAAATTATTACCCTCTGCGGATCGATTCTAAAAAATCGCGATTAGTTGGATCATCATATCCGCGTTGCTGTACTGCGTCATCGACACTGAATCCGCCTTTCCACATTTTTAAAACGATATCCTTCTTGGGTTTAACTGCTTTTGATGCGCTACTAGTACTCGCTGAAATTACTGTAAATGGACGAATCAAAAGTTTTTCTAAGTTTCTATATTTTTAAGACTGTATTAATCATTAATTTTTACTTTCGATATCGTCATCATCATTATCTCCTAAACGGTAGCCAGCACCTTGAAACGTTGCTGGTCTCCTAGACACATCTTCGCGAATGTCAGGGTCTACAACTTCCGCGCCTAAACTGCAAATTAAAATAGTATTAAAATTTTTATCGAATGAATTTAATTTCTTATTTTTAAATATTTACTCCTTCGCAGCTTTAAACATATCCCCAACAAAGTCGTTTTTTGATTTCTTTTTGGGACCAAGAATTTGTTGACCGCTTTCGAAATTTAAAATATTTTTACATGTTAGACAAATGAGAATTATAATTTTATGTAATGCAAACAACCTTCTTTCTGATCCGCCAGCGTAAAATGCTTGTCCTTCCTCTTCGTCCGACTCGTGACTATCACTCACGCCAAATATGGTTGCATATCTAAGAAATTGTACAATGTCATTCATTTTCACCTACTACATAGCAATATAGTATCTCACTTGGACGCGTTTTTGCTCGTTTGTTGAGGGTCCTGTTGCTCTTCATTAAGCACTTTTGGTTCATTTGATGCTGCTGCTGGTGGTGGTGGTCCTACCTCTCTACTAATTGAGGCTATTTCTTGTATATCATCATCGCCTTCTTCATCGTAAAAACCAGCCAGAGCAACCTGAACATAAAATTACAACTCAATAATTATACAAAAAAAATTGTTATGATAGGCTTCTTTTCAAAATTGAAATATCACGCAGCGAATCGCCGGAAACTTCTCATAAATATAGGCCTACGCCATACTAATAAACTTGAATCAAAGAAATATTTTATTTCAAACCTGTAGATCCCAAGCTGCTGATTCAAGGTAGAATTTAGCTCGTTCCTGATCAACATCGGTGACATTTATAAATTGGTCCAAAAGTTCTTTCTGTCTTGAATCCATTTCGGCCATTACAGCGTACGTCTGCTCAATCTTGTACGTTATCGCGGAAAGAGCGAAAGCGAAAACAAATAATTTTGAGCGTAAATTAGCTCGACGAAAGCGCGTCACGTGAGGTTACCGGTAATCATGAAAGGGTCGTTCATACATTTTGACGATAGCCTTGGAAGAAACTTCTGATTGTATTTGGAAGCCCGCGTTTTATTGCTAATGTTTTGCTCTTTCTGAATTGAAAATGGCTTTAAGAATGGTATTCAGTCGAAATTTAGGAGGAATTTATTCTTTATATTATTGTATAGGCACGGCAATGGTTCCGCGGGCTGCTTTTAGCGGATGCCACAATTTGAAATCAGCTGATGATGGAGATGTTGGAAAAAAGTCGGTAAACATGGAGCAAATGATTAACAATTTGGGCTTAAAATTACAGAAAAAGCAAAATTTGTTGAAATTTCAGGAAAAGCAAACGTTGAAATTTAAAGAACAAATGCCAGTAAATAATAACTTAAAGAAAATATCCGACGTACGGGTTATCAAGAAACGGCGTCAAGTCTATGTTCCGACCGCTGTGATTTCGACCAAGGAAGCCGTGGAAGACGAAGATGCGGATCGACAAATTACGGATTTAATGAACGCCGATCTAATAGACGATTCTTTAATATTAATGGAGAAACTCGCGATCGATAATCGCTTCCCGTCTAGAAAATGTTTGCTAGTTTTAGTTTCAAAGTGCGCAGCCCGAGGAAACATCGAAGGGGTTGGACGGGTACGAGAAGTTTGTCTCGCTGGATTTTCCCAGGAACTCGGTTGGCAATACGAATATCGACATTATGAAGCCGAAGCGTTATGGAAATCTGGTTCCATTAACGAATCGCTGAACTTATTCCACAGTTTATACGTTAAACATGAAACAATTAGAAGAAAAGTTGTAAACATGAGCAGTTTTTGCTTCGCTCACGTAATTACGGAAAACCTGTCGGATCATTTCCCCAATCTTTTAAACTTCGTGAATTTACTCGCCAATTACGAATTGTTTCCTGCCGCCAACTTATGGAGGCACGCATTTTGTAGCAATTTATTCGAGACTCAGAAGATCGCGGAAAAACTTCTCGATACTTATCCGAAACTTCCCGCGTTAGTAAAGCGCAAAATTTCTACCATTCTTAAAGCATCGAAGGAGAATTTCAACGCTGATTTGTTTCAACGTTTAATGACTTTGGCCATACGTTTTCAGTGGGATGATAGCTACGAAACTATTTTTGGAGAGTATTTAGATTATTTGTGTAAGCTCGAACGATCGATTTTATTATTACGGCTCTTCGATCTTTGGTTTTACAATAATTATACCGTACTTAATTTTTTTTTTTTTTTTTAGGTTTGATGAACGATGTTAACGGCGTCAAAGAGACCCTGAAATATTTAGACACGTTTTCGATGCCAATTTCGGCTAGTAGGATGGAACAGTGTATGACGTTTATTGCACAAAGTAAAAACTCTTCATTTTCAGTCAAAAAAATTTTAAAAGGTGGTTCGGCGCCAATAAAGTCGGCTATAAAATTCGAATTTTAATTTCTGAAACCAAAAAAAAAAAAAAATGTTCCAACTTTCATTTTAATAAATTAAAAGTTATTTGACAAGTTTTTTTTTTTATTTTTGTTTTAGCGTTAAAGTAGGAATTTCTACTTTAATTCTTCTCAATAATTTTTTTTCTTTAAATGTTATTTTAAAAAATAAAATTTGAATTTGAGAACAAAATTAATGAGGTCGCCGTTTGGCGCGCATTTGTAAACGTCACAGTTGTGCTACTTTTAACGCTCGGTGAAAAAACGTGGGATATCCGCGGACCGCAGTAAGAATGGCGGCGGTAACTTATGAAATTGTTCGGAGTTCTTTATGTACTCTTATATTTTTATTATATTACGTTTCTTCAATTAAATTAAATGTGCCTCGAGTACTTCTTCCATATAGCCAAAGTGTTTCAGCTAATTTTACGCTCGAAGTTACGGATGGAGGTTGTTTTCGCTGGTAAGTTGTAACGATCTCAGGGAGGGGTATAATTCGATTTTAAATTTTTCATATTTAAAATGTTCAAATGAATTGCTCATAACTACCGGTAGCGTAACCAATTTTATTCTTTTTTGGGGGTTTTTTTTATTGTACGTGCTTTTGTGCCAATTTTTATGAAGAATGTTTACTTTTAGGTATCTATCGCGGCCTGAAGTCATAAAACTACATGTAGTTGATAGTCAAAACAAAGGTTGCTCTTCAACTGCCATTGTATCTAGCATTTCCAAAGTTCCTACGCTTCAATCTACATTAGTCACTTTGATAAATGACGGTAAGAACTTCAGTTAAAGTGTAAATGTATTGCCGGTACTTTTAATGAATGCTGAAAAAATTGACCATTAGAATCTGGAGAATCTCTTCATTGTGATGTCGCTGTTACGTCAATCAACCGTTTGGAAATCACGAAAACTACCGCTGAACTGCTCTTGGAAGATACGCCGGAGAAGTTTATAATAACGGCTCTTGACAATGAAGGTATAGATTTCAGGGCTTATTCTTAACTTAAAGGTTTATAAAAGTCATTTTTACGTTTGAAAAATTTCAGGCGACACTTTTTCTTCTCTCGACGGTCTCGTTTTTGAATGGAATTTAATAACTGCTCAGGACGAAGAAGAATCTATGGATGCGCGATATGTTTTGAAGTAAATTTTTTTTTACCCGTGGTTTGATTTTAGCATAAACTATTTATTTTCTGGTAACAGGTTTATCAAATTCAGCGAATCTTTATATAAGGCATCGCCAGCGATATATGCCCTTGAAGCCCAGAACAAACGCGGTTTCACTGTTTTGGTACAGGGTATTAAAACTGGATCTGCTATAGTTCGTGCTTCCTTAAAAGATTCAGCATACCCAAGTGTAATTTTATAATGCTTTATACGTTGATAATATTATTTTGAAAACTTTTTTATATGCATTTTGTGACAGGGTTTATCTACTGAAGTTGCTTTATCAGTTGTTGCGAATATGATTCTTTCGCCGTCTTACGAAATTCATGTACTTGTTGGTAGTGTCATAACCTATCAAGTTCTTGTAATACAACAAGGAAAATCTCAAAGTAACGATTAGATTTTTTATTTTTTTTATACAAGACAACTAAATTACATTTCATTTAGAAATTCAAATGCCATCAACTCAATTTGTTTTAAAAGTGTCGGATACAAGTGTTGCTTTTCTCAATTCTGCTACTTCTGAAGTTGAAGCGTTAACTATTGGTTATACTGAAGTGATTTTAAAAGACCAAAGTAAATGACAATTTTATCTCATAATTGTAAATCGTTAATATATTGAATTATTTGTAATTTAATTAACAGACGTGAAAACTAGACAACTATTTAGACAACCTAGTGCTGGAATTAATGTGGTTTTACCTCACCATATTGAATTTACGTTACTTCCTTTTCAAAATTGGCAATTAATTAATAAAAATCGATATATTGTTCTCGTTAAAATTTACGATAAAAATAATAACGAGATATACCCAACTGACGTAAGTTTTTGCTTCACAAAATTTGTTTTAATAGTTATTATTAATTCAAAATATTTCCAGAATGTTCGTATTGAAGTTGAATTTCCAAAAGAATTTTTTAATGTTTATCACAAGACGGACAATGGAAGCTATTACGAATTTAGTACACTCGCCACAGGAATAACGAAAATACACGCACTTTTAAAAGGAATTGTTAACAAGGTTTTTTTTAAGAAAAATTCTATTATTTATAATTATTTTTTAGTTAATTATTGGGAAATTATTTACAGAATGGTGTCTTGATTGAGCCAAATCAATTAATAGAAGATAGTCAAGTAGTTGACATTGTAGATAAAGTTGTTATACTGCCAGACTTAGTTATTTTACCTTGGAACCCAGTGGTCAAGTCGTCTTACGAACTTAATTTTAAAGTATTATAATTGTATTAATGATAGTTTTGTTTAATTTGCTTAATAAATATTACAAACAGGCTTCTGGAGGTGGAACTTCGGGCTACCATTGGAAATCGAATAACGTAAATATTGCAGTTTGTAATCAAGATGGTATGGTGTCGACTAAGATGAACGGATCAGTGAATGTTACTGCTTTAAGTGCACGAAATCATTATAACTATGCAGTAGCCACAGTAATTAATTACACGTTAATTTTAATTGAATAGATACTGAAAAAAGGATTATTTTTTAGATACATATTTTACGACCATTAGCTTTAGAAATTTTAATTGCGTCTTTGGAAGTGGAGGTTGGCAAAGTCATAGACATACCAGTTGCACTTTATACACATTTTGGTTTAAGTTAGTTTTTATAAAGCTGTAAATAAAATCAATACTGTACGTATAATAATTATTAAAAACTTTTAGCTCAATCACGAATAGGTTTTACAGAGTGTGTGCAACATCAATTTGACGTCGAAATTGCAGACACTTATAAACTAGAATACTTGTCAGGTAACATCTTGTATTTAAAAATGTTTTTTTCTAAATGCAACTTTTATTGTTATTAATAGTGTCTGACGACTTTGATTCGCCCAAAACTTGTGCTAAATTGCCAGTCAAAGGATTGAAACCTGGTTTTACGAAGATATCTGTATCATTTGATAATGGTGTCGAGATTTTGAGAAATTCTACAGTTGTTGCAGTTTACAGACCTTTGACTGTACAGTATTTTGCAAAAAAAATTAACTGGAAATGTACGTTTTTTCAAATAATTATTTTATAGATAATTTATCCTGTCGATGATGATGTGGTTCTTCTAACACTGGGAGCAACTTTATTAGTGGTTTTCGAAGGTGGACCTAGAGCTTTTCATAATAATCCACGAAACTTTTTCAGAAACCGTAATAATTTTGAGTTAGCAGTCATTAAAGTTTATTTAAGGTTTTAATTCCTTTTTACGCAGTGGAAATTATGAATATTACTGTTGCGTCTGCTAAACTTAACCAAAATGTTGATGGTAAATTAGGTATGGTATTTTCAAGAATTTATTTTATAATTTTAAATTTAATATTATTTGTTGATTTAGATGATTTACACTTTATTACTGTTGTTTGCAAAGAACTAGGAGAAACGGTACTTTTAAAATTTTTTTTTTCTACTTTTTTTTTTCTTTTATAATGACATACTTATTGTATTTAGTTTGTCACTTTAAGTATTGGGAATCACAAAACATCAAGTAATGCGAACCCTATTGTTAGCGAATCAACAATAAGGTAAAGTTAATTGTTAGCATCTTAATTATTTAGTTGTCATCCTATTTACATTTCCAGAGTTGTTTGTCAAGTACCATTCTCTATGGAATTGAAACCTTTAGTTCATCGCCCGAAAATGAGCCATTTACCATCGTGTCAATATAATGAACACAAGGTAGTTATTTATCTCATTTTGTTTTGAATTGGCTGCAAAACTAATTTATTTACATAATCAGATTTCAGTTCAGTGTTATCGGGACTTGGATATTGCAGTAGCAATGTTTGATCAACAAGGTCGACAATTTGATAATTTCACTTCAATTGCTGTTGATTGGCAAATATCGAATTCAAGTTTAGCTGATATTACCAAAGAGCAAACGCTTATAGTTGTTGAAAATTTATTTGATGGATATAAAACTTTAAATCATAGTAAATTTTGTTCGGGTTAAATGTTTGATTTTTAGCTAATTAAATTTTTTTTTTAATTAAATAGCTTACCGAACTTTGTTTCCAAGGAATATTGAAGGAACATTAAAAGTGACTGCTCGCGCAAGTTCATATCTTCCTAGAATAACTAAATATTTTGTGGTAAGTTATTGTTTTTATGTTTAATATAAGCAAAAGTAAGATTTTATTATTGTAAATTTAGAGTGAGAATAATTTCGAATTGGTAGCTGATCTTCACTTAGAACTTGTCAATGATGCACATTTTGTAGAGGAAGAAATTGCAGTGTTCAATCACCCTCAAAATAAAGTAATACATGCATAAAGACAAAATTTTTATTATTTGCAAGTTACAGTATATTTGATTATTTTAGGTTTTGCTTGCTGTTGCTAGAGGTTCAGGACAGTTTGATTTTCAACCGAAAGATCAAGCTGTTGCTAGTGTTCAATACGATGATAAACTTCATGAGTTTGTGGTATGAAAAAAAAATTGATAAATTTATAAATTGTTTTATATTTATATTCATTTTTAATTTAAGATTGTTCCAAAAACGGAGGGCTCATTTGCATTAACATTATATGATCTTTGTCTTGAAACTCGAAGTCACGCCTCTTCTGTCGTTCGCGTTTCTGGAATCCACAAAGTCGAAGTCAACATGTTTGACAAAGTGAGTTGTATCTTATTATTTTTAATTTGCGACTTCAGTGCCAAATTGATTTTAGGTTGGAGTTAATAAAGAAATTGTGGCGACAGTAAGAATTGTTGACAAAGAGCGTGTTTACTTACCATCATCGATTTTCCATCTGTTGGACGTTACAGCTGTGCCAGCTTCAAACATTATTTCTATTATGTAACTTATTTTTTATTAACTTTTGATATCATTTTAATACTATTTTTTAAGGCCGTTAAATGAATGTGGTTCACTTAAAAATGAGCTTTGTTTTGCTGTACTTGGGAAAACATTGGGTCAAACTATGCTAACGTTTGTTGTGACGAGGAAACAATTATTGCCAAGTGATAAATTGATCGAAACTACAAAGTCAAGTGATCCATTGCCTATTCAGGTTTGATTAATATAGTTTAACAATTTTGAGATTTAATGAAGAATAATAATATTGTAGGTCTTTCCACCACTGAGACTTCATCCGAGGAATGTTACTTTAATTATTGGAGCTGCGTTTCAGGTAACTTTCCTTGAATTTTATGGTTGTTTTATTAATGAGCATAAATCCTGAAACTAGATTTCAAGCTCTGGTGGTCCATTCCCTCAGTCTTCGATTGAATATTTTATTGAAAATTCTGAAATAGCATCAGTTAACAGTGCTGGTATTATTACTGGGCTAAATCTTGGAAAGACTACTATTATTGTTCAAGCTGTTGGTATAGATTCTGAAACTGGATCAAGTGTTGTCTACTCTCAGGTACAGTGTTTAAATAATTTGTAAAACATAGCTTTATAATTTTATCTATTCTATGATAGGATCAATTAAATATTTTTGTAATTCCTTTAACTGGAATAAGAATTCGAACGCGACTAAGTCGATTGCAAACTGGTTCAATGGTAGACCTTAGCTTTTATAGTTTTACTATGAGAACTTTAAAAAATATTTCTTTTTAAGATTCCAGTTTACGCGATCGGAACTCATGATTATGAAACGCCGTTTACGTTTGGGAGTGCTTTACCTTATTTACGATTTAAGTGGACATTAAATAATAAAGATATTGCATCATTGGAACCTTTATATCAACAAGTAAACAATATTGTCGTTTAGATGGTTTTTAGAAATATTTATATTTCTTTGTATTAATTATTGTAAAAAAAATCTTTTAGTGTGGACTGCAGTTACAAGATGATAATCAATTTATGACTCGAATTCGGGGGAAACAACCAGGACAGGTGACCATTCAGTTAAAAGTGTCGGTTACTGTGTCTTCTCAGAAAGGGCAATATCAAATTTCGTCTGACGAAATTTTGGTGGACGAATTACAACTAGAAGTTTTTGAAAAACTGCGATTTACACAACCTGTTAAGCCTCACAATCAAGAAATTATAATTGGACCAAACACAGTTTTCAAATTACAAACGAATAAGTAGATTTAAAAAAATGAAAAATTGAAATAAGCAATTTAGCTAATATTTTTATTTTATTATATTTAGAGACCAATTAGGATTTAAAATTACTTATCGGCTATTAGACACTACCTGTCTAGAAGGATTGGGCATTTCCGTTGATGACTCTGGCAATTTAAGATCCTCTCAGTCAATTTGCAGATCTAGTTTGATTGTTACCTCAAGTGATGAATCTGGTTTTAATCAGACAATCTCATCTCTAGTTTTTGTAAGTATAATTTCAATATGGTTTATACTGTTAATTCCTAAGAGCCAAATAATTTGATTTAATTACTTAATAGGTAAAGCCCATCTCCTACATGATGATCATCCCAACATGTTTTCTTCATACGAAGCGAGAAGCTTTATTTGTTTTACCCGTCGGTACTCGTACAATGTTTAAAGTACATTTTTATGATAATTTTGGAGAGGAATTTATGGCGACCAATTCAAGACTCAAGTTTTCTTTAAGCAGGTGAGTTGCATAAATTACTCGTAGTAAAGGTTTTTTTGGATTGATGGCATTTTGACTTTTTCTTTATAGAAACGATTTACTTCAAATTATACAAGGTTCTAAAAATGGAACTTTTTATATTAAAATTAATAAACCTGGCTATACAATTTTGAGGGCAAGTATAAAGTACTCTATGTAAACTATTATTGCTAATTATGAATATCTTTTAATTATTTAAGGTTTGGGATGCTAAAAATTTAGGAATAGATGATTTTATTTTAATATCTTCAGAAGAAGTTATTCAGCCACTAAGAACTGTTTTAACTTTGGGAGATGTTGTTTGCTTTTCTAGTCCATTGACGTCAACTGACGGTAAAACAAAATTACTTTCTATTTTTTTAAAAATGTGTAGCACTATTTTATATTTTTTAGGCGATTCTGGTAGTTGGCATTCCGATAATGCGAACATATTGCTTATCGGTTCCAAATCGGGAATTGGATTTGCAAGCAATGTCGGTGCAACTACTGTAACTCACACTACATCTGTTGAAACGTCTACCAAATCTGAAATTAACGTTGTTTCTGTGCAATCTATCACCTTTCATCCGATAAACAGTGGAAAGTATTTAAGCAACGTTTTTCCTACTGAATCGTATTTTTTCCCTATAATCCTCCACAGTGAAGATCCAACTCAATTTTCAAACTTACGCGGTATGGTTAAAATTCTAATTTGCACTAACATTTGAATGGTGTTAAAACGTAACATTTATTTATTATTATCGTAGGTAAAAATTGTGAATTTGATGAAAATTTTGATTTATCCAAAGAGTTGCCTTATAAATGTAATGTCAAATATCCAACCGATCTCGAACATGTTGAACCCGTGTTTCACGTCAGCGAAATGTTTGACTTGAAAACAGGTAATATATTATTTTTTTTAAAAAAAAAAAAAACAACAACTTTGCATTATTTGATCTTTATTTAATAGGTAGACACGGTTGTATTGTAAATACTAAAAGACAAACATCTGATGTGCTACAAAAAATGAGCACAATTAAAACTATCTTTACGTTAACTGCCGAGATCCAATCCCTCTCCAACCATGACGTAGTTGTCTCAGAAAAGTTACTCCTTGTCTTTAATCCCGCTTTCTTCGTGTTTAATGATGAGTTACGAATAGGAGGAGTTCAATCGATCAACGAATATATTACTGTCGCGGCTACAGATAATGTTTTTAATTATATAACCGTAACTTCTAACGATTCCAAACTTGTGGAAGTTGGTCCTCCTCAATCGCATAATACTGATAGTTCTAAGCGTCAGTATTTAATTCGATTAAGCGATAAATCTTATCAACGATTTGGAGAATTGTCGTCCAATGTTGCTGCGGCCCAAATTAACGTGACTTGCTCGTTGACTAAACAGAGCGTTTCTATTCCTGTCATTGTTACTGCCGTTGGAGACGATTACGGTAAATTATTAATTGGGTGGGTAATTTGTATGATATTAATCGTGTTGTATTTCAGAAAAATGTCGTCCAATTGAACAAAGTGGTTGGGCTGGATTATTTTCTGCTGTTGCTGAAAGTTACTTTAACCTATTTTTTATTGTTTTGGCAATGTCATGCACCGCAATTGCCATAATGATAGGTATTTTATTTAATGGGACGTTTGTCAAAATAAACTGTTTTTACTAAATTATTTTTGCATTGTCTAGGTTATTATGCAATTTTAAAAACGAAATCGTCTGAAACGCCGGGCGCTTATAATAGCAGTAGATTTGGGAGTGGCGAAGGTCGGTTGTATCCTGCAGGTAAACGTTTCAAGTTTTTCTTTTAAAAATTTTTTTTTTTATTTTAATAAAATTTAATTTAAATTTAGCTTCTCGGAGCTTTAACGGGTCTCATCTGTCAGATCGAACGCATCTATGGAGCGTGAATGAACCTGTGCACGGGAGCCCAAGTTTTAGTAGAACTCCTTCGCCCGGATTTAGAAACGCATCAGAGCGGTATTCCTAACGAAATTGTTAATATTGTAAAAAAAATTGTTTTCTTTTATTAATCTTTTTTTGTAATTGAGAATCGTTGGATTCCGAAGTTTGATGTTCGGTAAACGCAATTTAAAACATCAAATTGCTTTTGTTATTTTTTTTTTTTTCTTTTTTGAAATTTTTAAATCTGAAGAAATTGTTAAAAGTATTTTGAAGTCAACAAATTTTTTTATATAAAGCATTTTGCAAATGACAATATTTAGGTTTCGTTAATTCGAATTTAACGTTAAATGGCTGTGGTTAAACTATAGTGGCTAGAACTGACCACTATAGCCACTATAGCTACTACTGCCACTATAGTTAAACCTTGCTATGGTTAAACTTATAAGTTCGGAGACCTTGACCGCCAAATTATTCATTACGCATGCGCGTGGAATTCTAAAACACGCGCACGCAGCGTGGATCGCATTTTCGACTTGATTGTCATTCATGATGGACGTTGAGGTACCAGATATCGAACATTTGTTTAAATTGGATGGATATTTGAAAACTCATGAGCATGAAATAAGGAGAAGGTAAGAAGTCGAAACATTTTATGGTTTTTACTTTAAATTTAGGAATTGGGCTTTAATAAAAACTCGCATTTTGACTTGTGATATTTGGCGACCTTCACAAATTTTTTTTGCAAGGTCAATAAATTATTTTTTTAGTAGGTCAAGTGTGAAATTGGAAATTAAAGTCGTAAAGTGTCATTTGATTGAAAAAGATTTTTAATTTTTTATGATATTGTTAAATCTAGATATGGGTGCTTTAAGAATTTATTGGCAAGTTTAGAAAGCGCCGAAGGAGGATTGGAGAAGTTGACAAGAAGTTACGAGAGCTTTGGTATTCATGTCACTCCTCAAAACGGAATTTATTGCAAAGAATGGGCACCTGCTGCTGAAGCCGTTTTTTTGACTGGAGATTTCAGTAATACAGTTTTTCAACTCTTTGCTGTCACTTTAATTTTCTATTATGTACATAATATTAATTACCGGCATTTGAAATGTCAGATAATTGGGACAGATTTTCTTATCCGTTTACCAAATTGGAATTTGGAAAATGGGAGCTGCACATTCATCCTGGACCTGATGGCAAGTGTCCTATTCAGCATTTATCTAAAATTAAAGTGGGTGAATAAATTTCGGTGACGTATATGTTTGTCGATGGAGTTCTAAATTTGCTCCGACTTTTAGATTGTTATTCGAACTGGTAATGGGGAAATTGTTGATCGTTTATCTCCCTGGGCTACGTATGTAAAAAAACCTACAAAGACGTCTACAATGTATGATCAGTTATTATGGAATCCTCCTCAAGATGAAGTAATATAATGAATTATAGTGAATATTGGATATAGGTTTAAATTGTTTTTTTTTTTATTTTGTGTATTAGAAGTACCGGTTTAAGTTTAACAGGGTGAAAAAGCCTAACTCATTAAGAATTTATGAATCTCATGTTGGAATTTCCTCGAGTGAACCTGTGGTTGCTAGTTATACTCACTTTGCTGAAAATGTCATTCCTAGAATTGCTGATTTAGGTAAAAAAAAAAATAATTTATGTTAATATGGTATAAATCTGAAATTTGTTTAAAAAAAATTGAGCCTAAACCATATTTTATTTTCAGGCTATAATGCAATCCAGTTAATGGCCGTTATGGAACACGCTTATTACGCAAGTTTTGGGTACCAAGTAACCAGTTTTTTTGCTGCTTCGAGGTCTTAAAAATTTATCAATTTCTTTTGTAGCTTGGAGTTAGAATTTTTTAAAAATATTTTAGTCGTTATGGAACTCCTGAAGAATTGAAAAAGTTAATTGACGCAGCTCATGAAAAGGGTATTTACGTTCTTCTCGATGTAGTTCATAGCCACGCTTCGAAAAATGTTCTCGATGGCTTGAACCAATTCGACGGGAGTAATTCGTGTTTTTTTCACGATGGGGGTCGCGGAGAGCATTCTTTATGGGACAGTCGTCTTTTCAATTATTGCAGGTAAATAATTCATTTTTAAAAAATGTATATACACTGTACTATATTACTTTGACAAATTACTTATTCTAGTTTTGAAGTACTCCGTTTTTTGTTATCTAATCTTCGATGGTACATTGAAGAATATCGTTTTGACGGGTTTCGATTCGACGGAGTATCGTCTATGTTGTATCACACTCACGGCATCGGGCACGGATTTAGTGGCGATTACAACGAATATTTTGGTTTAAATACGGACACCGAATCTTTTAATTATTTTCAATTGGCCAATCATATGTTGCATTCATATTATCCGGATGTTATAACCATAGCCGAAGTTAATACAATAATTTTCATTTTTGTTTAATATTTTATTTAGATATTTATTTTTTTGATGTATTTTAATTAAGGATGTGTCTGGTATGCCTGCATTATGTCGTCCGGTCTCTGAAGGTGGTGGAGGGTTTGACTATCGATTGGGAATGGCCATTCCAGACAAATGGATTGAAGTATGATTACGTCGTAGCTTTATTACACTTACAGTGTTTTTAACCAATTATTTATTAAGTTATTAAAAGAACAATCTGACGAAGAGTGGAACATGGGAAATTTAATTCACACTTTGACCAATCGACGTTACGCTGAAAAAACTGTAGCTTACGCGGAATCGCACGATCAAGCTTTGGTGGGCGATAAAACCATTGCATTTTGGCTTATGGATAAAGAGATGTATTGGTTTATGTCGTGCACCACTCCAAATACTGGTACGTTCCTATTATTTATTTGGATTTTCTAAATTTTAGTAATAAAATATTCAGGCATTATTGATCGTGGAATTGCTCTTCATAAAATGATTCGTTTGATTACTCACGGCCTGGGAGGAGAAGCGTATTTGAATTTTATTGGTATGAAACAGTTTTTATTAGAAATAATTACTGCAGTTAACCTAATAATTAATCACTTAAAGGTAATGAATTTGGACATCCTGAATGGTTGGATTTTCCTCGAATTGGAAACAATGAAAGCTATCATTACGCTCGTCGTCAATACAATTTAGTTGACGATAATTTATTACGGTATAGATTTTTAAACAATTTTGATCGTGCAATGAATCGTTTGGAGGATAAATATCATTGGTTAAACGTATTTGATTCCGTGAGTAGTAATTGGAATAATAAACTAAATACAATAGCTTACGGTAGTAGCTTCAGTAATAATCTTTTCATAAATTTCTGAAATATTTTTAGGGTTACGTGAGTTGGAAACATGAAAGTGACAAAGTTGTCGTGTTTGAGAGAGCTTCATTAGTGTTTATTTTTAATTTTCACACGTCTAGTAGTTTCACCGACTATAAAATAGGGGTGGAAACTCCCGGAAAGTATCCTTATAGACCAAATGTTTCAGATTATAAATTCTTATTATGAAAGTTTAAATTTTAACGCGTACTTCAAGATATAAAATAGTGCTGGATTCGGATGCTGAAGAGTTTGGCGGTCATAATCGGTTGGATCACAACACCGATTATTTTACTTTCCCAGAGGGATTTGCCGGCAGACGAAATCACACATTTGTAAGTTTTGATTATAAATGCATTTTTCGAATTATGATTTTGAAAATACTATATTTTAGGTTTATATTCCGGCGCGCGTGGCTATTGTTTTGGCTAAGCAAGATTAACTCGTAAAGGACAATTCGCTCGGAGCCTAATTTGTATATCAGCGCAAGGTTAGATAAATGTTTTTTTTTTCCGTTACAAATTAGAACCGCTCCCCGTAATCTCGTTCATTTGAGCCAAACAATGTCCGTATTTTTCTAAAGATATATACGAAATACTATTAAAAGATTATTATGTTTTAATGGGCTTTCCAAAACTTTACAAATTACAAAGCTAATCACGGACCCGAGAGAGGTCATTACGGGCATTTACGATCGACTTGACTCTTCCCACTTTCTTCGTATTCTTGTTTTGAAATCCACATTTGTTGAAATGATCCCTGCAAAAATCCGTATTAATAAGGTTTATTTAGTAACTTTAATTGCGTTTAAATTACCAAAGAGGCTAAAATCGAGCCTCCAATCCAGGCTCCGAACCTTCTCTCTACGGTTCCGTTTGCACTGATTATTTTAAGTCGCATACTCTTCATGAAAAATATGCATAAATATAGCAATTATTTTTTTAAACACCGAAAATCACAGTATCTATTTTTACCTGTGGAGTTTTAGCTGACAAATCTCGATTAAGTCGCTCTGTAAAACCTTGAATGAGCGAATTTCCACCAGTAACTATAACGCTGCCGTATAAACTCTAAAGAGATGTAAAAATAATTATTTATTATAGTCATATTTAAAAGTAGCATAATATTCATCAATAATTACTGGTCTAATATCAATATCACACATGCCGACAGATGTGGTCACCACGTGTCCAATTCCTAGCATAGTATTCCCTACACCTTGTAAAATGGGCTGCAAATTAAATATGGTAAAGGTGAAACAAAATTCTTAATAGTTAGTGAATTCATTGCTTTACTTTTAAATTTGATGGATCGAAGAGTATTTCAGGTATTTTAAATCTTTCCGCGCCAAAATCTTGATGGTATCCATTTGGAAACTCGTAATGAACTGTGGGCATATTATCAATGGTACTAAAAAATATATTGTACTTATTTTATGAATTATATAACTATTACGCGTATTCATTTCAACTTGCTTTTCGTCATAGGGAGCATCGGATACTTGTAAAGCGGATGCTTGGAAATCTTGAATGACTAGCTATAAAAGTAAAATTTAATGGAATCGAATCAATAGGTAAAAAAAAAGTATTTTGTTTTTTTTCTCTTACCTTAACCATATAATTATGCCAAGATTTTGTAACATCAGGGAGGTTTGATTTCCTTGTATACCTAGCCAATTCCCCTTCTTTTACAACTTCCTTAAAAGGTTATTGATTTGTTATAAGAGTTTTAAATTACACTATCAGTTATTTTTTTTTACCTTAGAAGAAACCATGTAAGACGGTACAATTTCTATATTTTTATCTTCCATTAGCTGTTTACATTGCATTGATATAAAATCGCCGGCCAATGGTGTTTTTACAATAGCTACAACAAATCGAAATTATACATTTATGGCTATGTTTTAAATCTAGAATAGGAGCTCTAAACACCTTGAGTGAGGACGTAGCCATCATGTACTGGAATAGCTGAAGTATGCGTAGCTCCACTGTCAACTACGATTCCGGTTGATCGACCGTTAGCAAAAGCCGCCAACACAGCGTTTTTTACCAAGAAAAACGCTGGAATGTTGTACTTTTCAAACATGAGCTCAGTTAGTTTCTCTCGTTTTGGCTTGGAGTTCCACTACACAAAACAAAATTTAGAGCCATTTAATTACATGTCATTTAAACTAAATCTTACCGGTGCTTCGGACATTAAAACTGGATGTAGATGTGATTCAGATTTAATGTGTTTATTATAGGTGAAATCCAAAACTTTTTCAAACACGTCCCAGTCTTCAACTGTTTATAAATGCAATTAATTATTTTCGTCAGCTGGTATATTTATATAACAATTTTACCCATTCCATCTTTTAAAAACGAGGTAACTTCAAGCCCACTTTTAACAACGTGCAAACTGTTGGTGTCGATGTAATATTTTTTTTCCATTTGTGGTTCTTTGGCGGTGATACTCGCGGTGCTTCCGTCAACTTCCATCGCTTCGACAGGGGGTGCTACTGCTGTTGACGGAACGTCTACAACTCCCACGTAGCTCGGAATTTCAGCCTACAAAATTAATTGGTAGTAATATTTTTACACAAATTGCATAATATAATCTAATTAATATTTTATTACTTTAGGAGAATCTTCTCCGGCATATCCAGCACGAAGAGAATAATGCCCAATGTCGAAAACCAAAGCACCGACTTCATCTTTAAGCAAAGTTATATAAACGGTAATTTACGTTAATAACGAAAAACTTACCTCCGCCATACACTCCACCACTCATTTTTGCAAAATTGAAAGTGCAGTAATTCAAAAAATTGATAAAACCATAAAATTTTTATTTTAGCTTTTGAAAGCGGTAAAAGCAGACGCTCAAATTGAACAACAACAAAAGTCGATTGACAGTGATGTACAAGTAAATTTTTTTATTTTAAATTTTAAGTACTGTACAGTAATTTAAAACTAATTTTTTTTTAAATAATAGGTATGCATATCGATACATAATTATACTTTTGTATAATTTTGTTTTATTAATTTATAATTATTTTTTTGAAGCGTTTACTTTCATCTGACAACACTATTTCAAGCGCGCGCTGCGGCGTCAATCGTGAGATAAACGCGGTGGCGTATTGACGTTGAAATTAAAGATTTTTAAGTATTCGAGAAATTAAAATAAATTGGAACTGAAAATGAACGGAGACGAGGAAGATTCGCCAGATAGTAAGTTCAATCTTCGTAGTATAAGCGGTGAATTTCAGAATCGTCAGTCTGGAATTTTCGATCAATTAAACGCGTTGGAACATCAGCACGTGATCTCGCGTTCGGAATGGAAAGAGGAAGCCGAGATCGCGGCGGCCGCCAACGACGCTTCTGCGGGAGAATCCGAAACAACTTCTCGAGGTATTACGCCTGCAAATGTTGAAATTATTAACTCATCCCCTTTTAAGATTCCGACGGGTATACCGCCGAAAAGAACCGCTCCCGATTTTAAAGTTCATCCCGAAAAATGGACCAAGTATTCGCTAGACGACGTAGATGAGGAATCCATGTCGGAAGCCGGCAACGCGCGCATCGCCCAAGACTTTTTCAAATCGAGATGGAAGAGCGACAGCGATTACGAAGAAAACCAAACCGATTGTTCAACAACTGTTAGTAGTAGTAATGATCTCACTCACAAACGTTTCACTATGCCGGAGTACGTAGTTGGAGGAGCTTCGAGTTCGAGTAACAAGATGAAACGCAAAAGTCGAGACGCTGATAATAATTGCGGGGAAAGCGCCGGAGAAGCCGAGTCGAACGCGAACGGACCTTTGTCTTTCGTTGACAAACCAAACTCGGACGAAAATGAAATTGCGATTAACGAAGACTCGTCGATTGACGACAATCCGCAGTTTCGTTCGGTGCGAAAACGTCAACGAAATGTTCGCAAAGTACAAAGCGACGAACAAGATTAGTTTGAATTAATTAAACTTTTTCTTTCAGCTTCTTGAACAAATGTTTTGTACGAGTAAAATTTCAAAAGTGTTTCGAACATTTCGATGGTATTAATTTTCAAGCAGTTAATGTTCGGAATTTGTTTTTTCGATTTATTTTGAGAAGCACAATGTAAAGTACTGTAGTTCGATCTGCTGCTGTACGCTGCTTTATAATGTGCCGTATAATAAAAAGATAATTAATATAAATTTGAACTCGATTAAAATTGGGAAGAATAGTAGATTTATTTAAAAAAAAAAAAAAAAACTAAGAAAAAAAAGATAAGAAAAATGATGCTCTATTAATATGATCAACAGTAGATAAATCAAATTTACATACGATATTTTATTTGAAATGGTGATCTAAATAATAATCTACAATCGGTCGTATAACGCTTTCGATTTTATGGCAAAAAACGTGAAAATAAGAAAATTCAAACATCTAACAACCAAAATACAGTAATTTTTATCTTCAAGTTAGTCCATTTTTTTATTGGAAGATAAGCCAAAGAAGAAAGTACTGTAATAATTATTGTTTAAATATTTTTATATTTGATTATGATTTCGAAATTATATTATTTTTTTTGGGGGGGGGGGGCATTGAATTTTTTAATTAATTTCAGAAAATGTGAATAATGTGGAGTCATCTGTGTATTATGCGACGTGGGACAACATCTAAATTCCCAATAACAGTGGTAAATGTTCAAATTATTCATCTCTAAACTGATAAGATGTTTTTACTTAATATTATGCATTAATTTTTTTTAAAAGATAACGTGAGAGCGAGGGAGTTTTACGAATTACAGTACAAAAAATTTACGGAAAGAACTTCTGAGTGTCCAAACTCTAAAAACCGTAAAATGATCATTCGCTCATTGAAAGACGAGATCTGGGTTAGTTTTATTTCATTTTTTTCATTAGAATTTTTTTTTTCCAATATCTGTATTTTCTTCAAAGAATTTTTAATTTTAATATTAGACCGTTTCTGATGTTTGGCTTCATTGGAGAAAGATGGTAAATTGTTGGCACTCAACGAGCAAAAAGAAGCCGCACTCATGTTACGGTAAGCTCTTTTTTTTTTTTAAGCCGCTGTTTTGTACTGTAGGGGTATCTTGGAGGTACTAGGGCCTACAGTATATCGATGGAGGTTATTTATTTTTTTGTTAAATTTGTCTTGTTATTTAAAAGAACGAATTAAGGATTTTTAAAAAAGGAAAAAAACAAATCTTAATTTTTGATATTAAATTTGAATGAATTTGAGTGCGTTGACCCGCAAAGTGTCCTTTCTTTACGCTGTATTTTACAAACATGCTGTAATTAAATGGTGGTACAAATGTATTGTTGGAAAAATAACTATAAATTAATGGAACAATTTTTGTTGTGTCGTGTTCTGTGTTAATGTGAACTAATTTATTTAATGACACGTTATTTATTTATTGTTTTAGGTTAATAAGGCTGAGTAGCCTTGAACTTGTTTTTGTTTAGCGTTACAAAGAAAACCCAACGCATGTTAATCGGATCATCTCAAGTGAAAAAGAATTTGAAGATCAGTAGATGGTCCGTACATCCGGAATTATGTACTTTACTGTAGCTACCATAGTCAGTGTGATGAAATCGTCGGCATGACTACATAATATTACTTGACCAACAAAATGACTAGACCCAGTGCAAAATGCCTTATCATAACAACGTTACGTCATCGATCGTACTGTCGTAGTGGACCCAACGCCTCATAATAACTTTTTCATCGAGGGAGAAGGATAGTCGTCATGAGAAAACCGAAAGAAAAATTCATCGATGTTACGGTAAGCTCTTTTATCCAAAAAAGTTTTTATTTTTTTTTGATACGTTCAGTTGGTTAGGTATCAGTATAAATAAATAAAAATAATTAGCGATAAAGGAAAAACCAAAAATTTTATTTTATTGGCTAATAATAATTGCTTTTCTAAACCTGATTTGGCGATATACAGTAATATTTCCTTAAAATGTTTCAATGACGTCATCGCCAAATTATTTTGCAATCGCCTCCGAGCCATTTGATGAAAAACCAAACAAATTCGTTTTTGATTTTTCCAGCCACGGGATGCCATTAACCGTAGTTGGCTTCGATTCATTATTATTTTTTTCCTTAATTTTATTCGTCAGCTTTTATGATACATAATATAAAAGCGGTAACATGTAATAATTGTTTTATGAATCCGAGTAATGTTGCAAAGGATTTACCGAGAAAACCTCGTTGATTAAAGTCCACTCTCAATTATACGGCTTTTGGTCTCGAGGGGTTTAGCTGTCGTATGACTTTACCCGCAGAAGAATATTTTGCATTCTTACATGCAAATCAAACGAATTGTATCTTTCCCTTTAACAGAATGTTGTTTTTCCTTCCTCAAAAGTCTTTGATTAGCCTGTCAAATGCGGTATTTGCTTGTCTTCTCAGACAAATACGATTGATACACAGAAGCATTTGAAAATGAACATTAATAACCCAGAATGTAAGCTAGCTATTGTTTTTAAGTGCAACATTCTATCACCCAATGCTGATGAGCGAATTTGCTTTTTGTAAGGAGTTTCGGTTAAAAATCTATAATAATTCTCGGCTTTTAAAGGCTAGCTTTATTATTTCAATTGCTCTAAGCATCCATAATAATTGTTCTAATTTCAAAATGTTTTAGAATTGAACAAAGTAACACGATAGAGTATTCTGAATTTGAAAACTATGTTTAAAGAAATAAAGTTAATCGTTTTGATTACAAAATTATTTGAATTAATGGTTGTTTTTGTATGAATAATACAAATTGGAAAGGGGTAGAAAAATAAATGATATTAGAAAAGTATAGAATACAGTAGATGCTTTATATAATAACTGAAAGTAATTTGGTGGACGAACAATGTCGTCTAAAGTGGTTTAAAAAAAGTGATTATGAAACATTAATTATGCAACCGGAAGTTACGTAGTCTATATTGTACAATCATGTACATGTATATTAATTTGTGGCTAATCTGTTTTTATTTTTAGGTTTGACACTGGGTTTGGAAGAAAAAGCACAGAACAACAACCTACCTAATTGGTTTGCCATTGAATGAACATTCCTTCGAATCGGTGAGTCCTTGTTTATTATTATTTAAGTTTAAAAAATATTATAGCGAATAAGAAATGAATAGGGATTGCCAAATGCGCTGGTTTTTTAAGTTTTGCAGTTTACAATTTTTTTTTAAAATGAAACAAATGGTTTTAGCTACTGTAGAAGAAAATTAATATTAACCGAGTTTTTAATTTGTAAAACATATCGAAGTGAATGAGAACAACTTCTGCATTTTGACGGATTTAATTTCGTTTGTTATTTCGGTATTAAAAGTACTGTATCATCAAACTATGATTTGACAGCTATGATTTGCCAGACTTGGATCAGTTTCAATGATTTGAAATCTTAAATCATCCAGATAATTTTCAGATGGATTAGAATCGGTGGTAGCTACAACTAGATCTTAAAATATATATATATATGAAAAGTTAAGTTTTATTTTTTAATTTAATTTAAAAACGAGTAGGCTACTTTTGGGCTGGCCGCGGTGGAGTGAAAGTAAAGCAGCTGAATGATATCGTCACTATTTTATTTAAATATACCCTTTAATATGGTAAAAAAAAAAGGTTTAAATTTAAATTTTTGTTTTTGACTATGGATTACATGGAATTGGTACAGGTCTGGTTATTTGTTAACTGATCACACTTTCAGATATCAATTTTCAAAAATATCTAATAGTTTATTTAATTTAATTGTTGAGTCATCATGGTTTTGAACGAAAACACTTGCTAAACCTGGTACATGTTAGTAGTCTATAGTAAATTTTCGTATTAGACGAGTTTATTTACTGTGAATTATAAAGTTTTGCGACCCATATTAATATGAAACGCTTGAAGAAAATTTAATGTTGTGGGCTAAATAAAATTGTCAAATTTAATTGAAAAATTTGGTTTTTTAAACTATTTATATTATTAGTAAATTGGTTTATATTTATTTACTAAACTTTGAAGTTGTTTGTTTTTACCATGCTTAAAATGTTTACCAAGCATTGCGAAATATTGAGATAAAACTTTAATTAAATGTTGATGAAAATCATTTTAATAATATCACAAAGACGGTCAATTTTAGATTATCGTGCTTAGCATTATTATATCGGTCGTAGATATTTTTAATAAAAGGGAGTCTTTTTTAATTTAATTCAAATAAATACATACAGTATTGCATTGTAAGCATTCTATCATTATTTTTACAATGAAATAAACAAAGCAAGCAATTTTTTTCATTTCATTGAATTAGCTTACTCAAGTAAAAATAATTAGCAGAGGGACGATTAGTAATTAAAAAAAGAGATTTTAAGACGATTGATTTTGTTGTTGATTGATATTACGTTAATTATAATGGTTTGATTTGAGTGTGTTTGAACAGTTTTGAACTTCTGGAACACGATTCCAGGGTCCATTAGTCATAATCTGATCGACTTGAGGCGTTATTTAGGTTTTATCGTCTCTCAGCTGAACTTTCACTCCATCAGGGAACTTTTTTGAAGCTTCTCGGTTGAATAACTCAAACACTAAGAGAGATAGAGACTCACGGGTTGCGCCATTGTAAAGAGGACGTCATTTTACATACCCATAAAAAATTTGAACCAAATCGAATCACTGGTTCGCGAGTTATGAGCAGTTGAATTTTTGAAATTCCCTTATATTTAGCCTTCCCATTTGATAGAAACTCAGAAATGGGGTAAAAAAGCAAGTGTGTTAAAAATT